>JAPMUY010000857.1:0-158501 GCA_026901105.3 Galaxias olidus
CCTCTCTGTCTACCGTTCACTGACGCAGACCCGGTTCATCAGCTACCTCATAGATAGAACAGGTTTAGAAGGATTGCCTCCTTACAAAAATATATTGCAATATACAATATATAGTCTATTTACAAACACAATAATACTTTTATGTACAACTAAATCATACAGATGCTATCGTCCTCTCTGATTATTGATTATTAAATGAGACGGTACACCCACCACAATCAATCTCCAGGTGTAGAGGCACATACCCATACAAGTCGTGCACGGATTCATTCCGCTAACCACATCAGCTGTAGTTATTATCATCCCCTCTGAATTGTCTCTGTGAAACGGCGTTCACTTCACAATCGCAGGTGTAGGGGAACACGAACTGCATGTCATGTACAGACATAAAGTCCGTCAGTAACATCCGCGCACATTCATACAATGCAATAGCATTACCGTCAATAATTTTACTGTGTCATACTATTTTTAGGACGCACATTTCCCCACAACAGTGGTATTCTTGATTTGGTTTATGCCCAATATGCAGATTAGTTTTAACAGGTTCTGCTCACCTTTTAAGTTTTTCGAGAGCTCTCTTTGAATACCATCGCTGTAGTTCAATATGGTCTTTTATTCGGATTACCTGGATCTTCCTTTAATCCAATCTCAGCGGAGCCTCCAATTTGTTAGGTTTTTACCCCTCACATAACAGAGTTCTTTGTTGGCAAGGAAGATCACTTGGACACGTGGACTCGGACACGAGGAAACAAACACATATTAGTTTTATTCTAATTTATTCCAAACCTTAATGTCACACATATTAATGCTAAATAAATCATTTAACATAAACGTGGGCGCATATTCAATTAATTACCTTACAGATATCGTCACAAGTGTGTAGATACCGGAGAATGCAGCAGAGCGGCCGCGTCAGCATGGATTCTAACTTTCTTCCCCCCTCCTCCCTCTCTTATATTCTAGCCGCGCGCCCAGTCGTATCCCGTGAGCCAGATGGTGAGACTCACCTCTCCCCCCTGTATTTCCTGTTATTCAGTTTCCGGTTTGCCCCCTTTTGCACTCAACTCAGCATTAGCGTTTATGATTATTCTCACAATCAAAGGCATAAATTCTTTGAAAATGTTATCTATAACTATGAAGGTAAGTGGCTCACCTAGTGGATTTACGTGGTAACGTTATGGTAGCTTAGCGTCAGCCAAACATATTCAGTTATCTTAGCGCAGTGTCGTAACTTGTATCGATTTTTACATTTGTTTGAATGTTGACAATAATATTGTAAAGGTGTACATACAAGCCTGGTTGTATTTGAGGATGTAGCGTTAGCAATTGTTGTACTTTTCTGTCAGTGTCAAATGTCATAGACATGCTAGTTGTCGTCAGGTGTAGGTGTTTCAGGTCAAAGAGGAAACGAGAAATGGCCCACTCATTACAGGTAATTTTGTGAGATCTAGAATAAGGACAAAGATGCTAAAATAGGTTTAACCCCATCCACTGTTAATATTATTCTTATTATTAACCAAAGCGACCTGTTGTGTTCTCTATTTTTGTGAGACACACTCATGTATGTTTATATCTTTACTGTAGATTGTTTTCCAAGCTGGCACAGAGCCTATTCAGTTAAACGGTCATCATGCACCTGTGCAGCTGGCAAGGTTCTATGCAACCATCTCGTGGCCATACTGTTTCAGACTGCCCATTACAGCATGATGCAGCTGAAGGCGGTACCACCAACTATGGCCTGCACAAGCACTCTGCAAACATGGCATCGACCACGCAAACAGGTAACTTTGTGTAACACACGTGTATGTGTATGTCTGTATGTATGTATGTGGGTATGTATATATTATATATGTGTGTGTGTGTGTGTGTGTGTGTATATATATACATATATATATATATATACACATATATATACTGTATATACATGTACTGTATATACACATACATACATATACATATATGCTCATGTATATTATGTATGTGTATATATATATACATGTATATATACATACACATGAGTGTATATATATGTATGTGTATAGACTGTACATATTATATGTATATATATATATATATACTGTATGTATGTATGTGTATATATATATATATATGTATGTGTATATACTGTATATATTATATGTATATATGTATGTACAGTATATAATCTCATCAGCTATTGTATTACTATATAATATAATTTTATATTAAAGCAAGACATACTACAATCATGACTGCTTGTTCGTGCCATTCTCAAGGGATCTGTGCAGAGCCTGTTCATGACTTAGTGAAGAAACCAAAACCATCTGCCAAAAGCATATGTAAATCAACGCTCTATCAAGCATACACAGTTGATGGTTATTATTGTTGTCCTGTCATAATGTTGGCCTCTGAAGTGTGTAAGGTCGATTAATTTAATTCCTGTATTTTTTACATTTATAATGTTTATGCTTAATTTGTTTCAGGATCCCTCCCTTACCCATTAATGCTGTCCCTTGGGGAAAAACTAAAAAGCCTCAGACCCCAGATGCTAATATCCTCGGTGCTGGGTGGCTTGGGTGGGTCTGAGCTATTACTGGTTGACTCTAGGTTTGGACCTGTGCCGCGAGGTTCACCACTGTCAGTGTCCTCCTGTTGTGGCCACATGTCATGTTAAACACCCAGATGCCCCAGCATTCCCCAAACTCAACCCCCTGTGGATGGTGTCAGATGTCCCACTGCCTTAGAGTTTGTACCAAACTGCCATCAGTTCTACCATTTAGAGAGTCTTAACTGTCACGCAAGAGATTGCAGCTGTGATAGGGGAGGGCACACGAGAGCAGTCTGAGTATCCATTATGGAAAGAGATGCGCCAGCCTAGAGTTACAGCCAGTAGGTTCTATGAGATTTGCCATGTGCGAGGGGAGTCTTCTGGTCAGGCCCTGGCAACGCAAATTCTTAAGGGAGTACGCCAAAGTAGCGCAATGAAAAGGGGCCCTGAGCGTGAACCTCGGGTGCTGAAGCAATGCTCCAAACTTTTCAATGTAAATGTCTCACCAGGTGGCTTTGTCATACATCCTGGTGCTCCTCACCTTGGTGCCAGCCCAGATGCAAAGGTTTATGACCCTAATGCAGCTCCTAGTTTTGGGCTTGCAGAAGTTAAATGTCCTGACATTTGTAACATTTCTGAGGCAGGGCATGTCAAATGTGTGAATTTCATATAAATAATAAATTCTACTGGCAGGTTCAAGGTCAGTTGTCAGTAACTGGGTTAAGCTTCATTAAATTAGAGGGATGACAAAAGTGATAACAGAGATGAAAGAAAAGGTGGACCTTTAAATTTTTTGGAACATACATGAATGTGTATCTACAGACAGCAAAATTGTAACTGTAAATGTCAGTAATCTTTTGTATCATACTTTTCCATGTATTACCTGTTATTTAGGAGCTTAAATGTGTAAGTATCTATAAATGTAATCATTTTAAATTAATTAAATTTTAAATAAAATTTTCAAAATACATGTTTTGGGGCTCTATTTTTAATAAATTGATTGTCATTGGAACTTGTCTTGTTAAACAATTTAAAACCAAATATTAAAAATATTAATTTTGGCAAGACTGCTCTTGGGAAAATATACTGTATACATACACACACACACACACACACACACACACGTAGTTATTGTATTATTGTATTTATATTACTGCATAGTTCTATATAAGACAATCCTAACAAATGGGTAAAATGCACTAATGAGCATTAAGCTCACAATTTAACGATAAAATATTAATATTATATGCAATAGGTATGTGGCCTTTCAAATCAAGTGGTCCCTGAATGTTGGTCATCAAGCAGCAGTTGGTCCACAGCAGGTTGACTGTCCCGGACAATGTTAGAGGAAGAGTGTTGTCCCAGATATGATACACTTTCGCTATTCGAATTGTTCTTTCAACCAGAATTCGAAGCTGAGCTATGGCTTGCGTTTTCAGAGCATCTTCTTTGCTGAACTGCGCTGTGGTTTTAAATGAGGGTATGATCAGCTTTGCCCCATGGTCAGCCAGAATCTTCTCAATGGTGAACCCTTTGTCTACCATGCAGGCATCTCCCGGCTCCAGTAGGTCAAGTATTCCACACTGTTCAGTAAGCTCTTGGTCTGATATTGAGCCAGTGTAGAGACTGGACACAAAAATCACAGCACCACATGGGGCAATTCCAATCAACCCCTTGAAGGTTGAAGTGTTTTTGTAATTTGAGAACACTTCTGATTGGAGTGTGAGAGATGATGGGCTCTGGCACCGCATCTCTGTACAGTCAATGATCACCCTCACATCTGGACTGTACTGCATGAATTTGAGTGGCATGGTGAACTTCACTTGCTGTCTGCTCAGTCAGATAGGCAAGGAGCCGAGGAGCAGGTAGAGGTAGTTAGCCCAAGCAATTACGATATGGCAGACAGTGGACACACTGGCTGAAAAGATGTCAGCCAGCACCTTCTCTTTCAGGCCTGCAGCAACATGGCAACAGTACAGGAAAAACTCGTCAACTAGCTGCAACCTGCGACTGGACTGCGACTTGACTGGATTGGACTGGGAGAGGTGGGAGCAAATTGTATTCCTCTTTTCTGTGCCTTTGACCAGTACACCAGAAGGAATGCTGACAAATAACATAAATAATATTAAGAGCTAGACAGAAGCAAAACAGACAACATCACGATTCACTCGCTCATCAACATACCTGGAGTTGGAGCAACAGCATAGTCATGATCGGGTCTGGCTGATTGGGTTACCTCAGGGGAGTTGTCATCACACCTGCAATAATATTTCTGAGAAAGATCGGGACAAACATCATGGCCTAAGCGAGCTGTTGCTCTATCATACACGGACTCCCGTTGTAACACTTCCCAATTTTTCCCCTGACAACGGCAAGGGACTGTCCCGATTTTCAGCCGTTTGCGACTGGTAGCTGGAGTGTAGTCAGCTTCACTGAAGTGCCGGTGTTCTGGTAATTTGAGCCTGCTTCACGGTAGCACATATTATCAAATACAACTGAAAAATTGAGCCTCCCCTCCAAATGGGCTACCTCAATTGAATAGTGTGAGGTAGCCCCATTTGACAGGGAGAAATTACAGCTCAGAATTATTAACGGGTCGTTAGCGAACGAACGGCTCTTTTTGAACCGGCTGCTTTTGGTGAACGGAGCCAAATGAACCGGCTCACCCAAAAGAGACAAAATTCCCATCACTACTCCGAATGCGCTACCCTGTGTTTTAAAGTAAATGCATACTTTTTGAACACATTAAAGCCCTGCAGCCCATTTTGACAGGGAGAAATTACTGCTCAGAATGTGCTACCTTGTGTTTGAAGTAAATGCATACTTTTTAACACATTAAAGCCCTGGTAGCCCATTTTGACGGAGAAATGACCGCTCAGAATGCGCTACCAAGTAAATGCACATGCGCAGTTTGCGAAGGTAGCCCATCTGAGGGAGAGGCTCAGAATTTCAGGACACCGGCTACATATGATGTACTCCCCCGAAGTATTGTAAAGTCCCGACCTTCATCTCGACGAATTGCTTGAACCCACTTCTTCTTTTCAATTATGTCACTTGGGAAGCCATGAAAACTGAAATACGGTTTCCGCTGTTTGTTCGTTTTACAATAAGGCACACAGCGACACTTGGGCTAAGTTCTAATTCTTTAGTTTGCTTAGGAAGGTTCCTAACTGAGTCAAATGACTCGGAAGTATCAAAGTGGCAGCCATGATAAGTACTGTTCGAATTCTCTAAGTGCTAAGGAAAGGTGCTTCAATGTTTCCTAACTTGTGTAATTTAGTATAGGATACACTGGACCATCCTTTACGAAAGGAAAGAAGCAAATGCCGCCCCACAATTCCTTGTGGCAGCAATATATAAAGCGACACAATTCAGCCTTGATCGACATGGCCAACAAGCGATGCAGATCATATGGCCTAGTTGTTTATTAAGCATTTTCCATTTTATGTTATGCCCTATCTTGCTAATATGCTTTTATGTTTTCAAATGTCAACATGTTAGAAACTGAAGAATCATAATATGTAACTATAGTAGCAGATTTGTATGCCAAACATAAATGCATAACTTGCATACATTTGACGATTAGGCTTCATACAGTCATATTAATTGGGATTCATGCGTGGCGATCAATATGAGTTGACAGGGGGATGAGGACGTGAGCAACCATTCTCAATGTGACATTTCGTTTCACTTTTGTGACAGGTAGCCTATATTCCCTTTGTTAATTTAAATTCCAGCCTAGGTAATAAAGTAGGCTAGAATATTTCTCTGGCTTGCCCGCACATTTATATAGGATATGAAACAACACGGTGACAACGCACCAGCAAAGTAGTTAAGATGCGCTTTTTGTAGGCTACAATACTCTAAGGGACATTGTAGTTTCTACACGAACGACCCACGAAAACCACCGTCGCATGATCACGAAGCCTAGTGTTGCTGTCGGATTCCTTTAGCAACGTCATTGTCTGTTCCTAAGTCCTTATGAATTCTCCTTCATATCTTTCCTTAACCCCATGACATTTTCCCTTGGGGTTAACGAAAAGTACATAGTGAAAGTCATTAGGACGTCCTTTATTGAAGAATTCGGATCCAGCCCCAGACTTCGCTTCTGCCATTGTTTTATTATAGAGAGCCTAAGTCCGCCCTTTCCGGTTTACCGCCATGGGATCTTAGTTTTGAAAAAAATATGATGGTAGTCAACAGCGAGAGACAACTTATCTTTTGATCTTGAATGAATTGTGCCATGAAGTACACATATGATGTTTGTCAATTTAAAAGATAGTTTTGCACCTCAAGAAAGTCTCTGTTTGTCGTAAAACATCAAAGTAATGTTGAGTTTTGTGTTAGCCTTCTCAATGAAGTCGCTACTATACTAATACAACTCTCTTAAACATTCCTATTGGGTTGCCAAAATAGAAAGAACACTGTCCAGTTTTTTTACTGCAATTGCTGGTGGTGCATAATGCTCAGTAACTGATAAAGTTTTATATTTTGCACATCATCTTTAGGATACTGAATGTCGTGTAGGCTGGTGGGTGTGCAACGTCCTCCATTTGCTGCGAGTTTTATGATCATTCCAACCAAATTTCTGTCTTTTTTTCCTATAAGTTCTTTTCTTCTGTCATTCTTTTTATATGCTGGCCACCGTATCACTGCTTGCAGTTATATTAACAATATTATGTTGGTGGGACGGTCAGCTGCTTTACTTGGAAGGTCGCTTAATGAACTATTCAGAGTTTTTAGCAAAATTTCAAATCCATGTGCCTCCTAAGGAGTATGCGATTGTTTTTGATACAATTTCCTCTAATGCACTAACGATGCTAAGAGACTCATCCTTAAGTATATCAGTAGTTCCATCTACAGAGTTGAATGAAACTTTAATAGGTAAACTTTTTGTGTTTTTCAAATACAGATGTATTTGAACTTTATTCCAATCAGATATGGTATCGTACCTTATGTTAAATTATTTTGGGGCAAATTTGTGGAAAAAGGTGTGGACTTTACCTGCCAAATACATGTTAACTGATAAACTAAGAGACATTTCATTTAAATTGATTAATAGATTCTACCTTGCTAAAATGTATCGGAGAAGGCTCAAAAATGACATTGATATTGATTGCTCATTTTGTGTTGCCATGCCTGAATCTGCTCCGCATCTATTTTGGAAATGTTCACATACGGAGAAATATTGGTCTGATGTTCTTGATTTTGTTCAAAATCACATCATTACTGTTTTTTCTATTTTTAAAGATGTACTCTTTGACTTTTTTGATTTCAAGCTAGCCAATATTTTGATGTGAATCTTATTTTTTTACTTGCAAAAAATCATATTCCATCCATCCATCCTTCCATTTTCCGCCGCTTATCCGGGGCCGGGTCGCGGTGGCAGCAGGCTCAGCAGGGAATTCCAGCCGTCCCTATCCCCAGCAACGTTTTCCAGATCCTCCTGGAGGATCCCGAGGCGTTCCCAGGCCAGACGAGATATATAATCCCGCCAGCGTGTTCTGGGTCTACCCCGGGGTCTCCTACCAGTAGGGCGTGCCCGGAAAACCTCCAACGGGAGGCACCCAGGAGGCATCTTAATCAGATGTCCGTACCACCTCATCTGGCTCCTGTCAACGCGAAGGAGCAGCGGCTCTACTCCGAGCTCCCTCCGGATGACCGAGCTCTTTACCCTATCCCTAAGATGAGCCCAGCCACCCTACGGAGGAAACACATTTCAGCCGCTTGTACTCGCGATCTTATTCTTTCGGTCACTACCCAAAGCTCATGACCATAGGTGAGGGTTGGAACGTAGACCGACTGGTAAATCGCGAGTTTCGCCTTTCAGGTCAGCTCCTTCTTCACCACGACGGTCCGGTACAACGCCTGCATTACTGCTGATGCTGCACCAATCCACCTGTCAATCTCGCGCTCCATTTTTCCCTCACTCGTGAACAAGAACCCCTCCGAGAATCGCCACCTTAACGTGGTGGAGGGGTTTCAGTGTCCCTGTGACCCTGGGAGCTGTGTTGTTGGGGGCAGTAGCCCCTGGTAGGGTCTCCCATGGCAAATTGGTCCCAAGGGAGGGTCCAGACTAAGCGTGATTCGAAAACACCCAATGAAGCGGAATAAACGGCACTGTGGCACCTCGCCCGCAAGAGGGAAACCGGGGCTACCCACTGGAGCCAGACCCGGGGGGGATGCTCATTGGCGAGCGTCTGGTGGCCGGGCCTTGACCCGTGGGGCCCGGTCGGGCACAGCCCGAAGAAGCAGCATGGAGTCGCCGCCCTGTGGGCCCACCACCTGCAGGGATAGACATTGGGGTTGGGTGCAATAACAATCGGGTGGCAGGCATAGGCGGGGACCTAGGCATGCTGACCCCTGGCATCGTAGACTGGTCCTAGGGACGTGGAATGTAACCTCTCTGGTGGGGAAGGAACCGGAACTAGTGCGGGAGGTGGAGCAGTACCAACTAGACATAGTTGGGCTCGCCTCGACGCATAGCTCTGGTTCTGGAACCCAAGTCCTGGAGAGGGGCTGGACTCTTTTCTTTTCCGGAGTCGCCCAGGGTGAGAGGCGCCGGGCAGGTGTGGGGATTCTTACGAGTCCCCGGCTGGGTGCCGCTGCATTGGAGTTTTCCCCGGTGAACGAGAGGGTCGCCTCTTTGCGACTGCGAGTCGCTGGGGGGAAGGCTCTAACTGTTGTTTGTGCTTATGCACCAAATGGCAGTTCGGAGTATCCGGCCTTCTTGGAGTCGCTGGGTGCGGTCCTGGAAAGGGTGCCATCTAGTGATTCTATAGTTCTGCTGGGGGACTTCAACGCCCATGTGGGTGACGATGGAGAAACCTGGAGAGGGGTGATTGGGAGGAATGGCCTGCCCGATCTGAACCAGAGTGGTGCTTTGTTGTTGGACTTCTGTGCTAGGCATGGATTGTCCATAACAAACACCATGTTCGAGCATAGGGAGGTTCATAAGTGTACCTGGTACCAGAACACCCTAGGCCGCAGATCGATGATCGATTTTGTGGTCGTATCGTCAGACCTGCGGCCATATGTCTTGGACACTCGGGTAAAGAGAGGAGCTGAGCTGTCAACTGATCACCACCTGGTGGTGAGTTGGATCAGATGGCGGGGGAGGCTGCCGGACAGACCCGGTAAACCCAAACGTGTAGTAAAGGTGAATTGGGAACGTCTGGTTGAGGACCCTGTCCGGGAGGTCTTCAACTCCCACCTCCGGAAGAACTTCTCGTGCATCCCGGGGGAGGTTGGGAATATTGATTCCGAGTGGACCATGTTCAAAACCTCCATTGTGGAAGCGGCTGCTAGGAGTTGTGGTCAGAAGGTCGTTGGTGCCTGTCGTGGCAGCAACCAAAGAACCCGCTGGTGGACTCCAGCGGTGAAGGAAGCCGTCAGACTGAAGAAGAAGGCCTTTCGGGCTTGGTTGGCCCAGGGGTCTCCTGAAGCAGCAGACGGGTACCGGGCGGCCCAAAGGGCTCTAGCTTCGGTAGTCAATGAAGCAAAAACCCGGGTGTGGGAGGAGTTCGGGGAGGCTATGGAGAAGGAAATTCGGTTGGCCTCAAGGAAGTTCTGGCAAACCATTAGACGGCTCAGAAAGGGAAAGCAGGGATTGGCCCAGGCTCTGTTGAGCAGGGGAGGAGAACTGCTGACCCGGACTGGGGATATCGTCAGGCGGTGGAAGGAGCACTTTGAGGAACTTCTTAACCCCGCCAACATGTCCTCTGTGGAGGAGGCAGAGTTCGAAGACTCGGGGGAAGTCTCAGCAATATCCCTGGCAGAGGTCACTGAGGTAGTTGGGAAGCTCCTCAGCGGCAAAGCGCCGGGTGTGGATGAGATTCGCCCCGAGATGCTGAAGGCTCTGGACATTGTTGGGCTGTCTTGGTTGACACGCCTCTTCGGTGTCGCGTGGAGGTCGGGGACGGTACCATTGGAATGGCAGACCGGGGTGGTGGTTCCCATTTTTTAAAAAGGGAACCGGAGGGTGTGCTCCAATTATCGGGGTATCACACTTCTCAGCCTACCTGGGAAAGCTTATGCCAGGGTGTTGGAAAGAAGACTCCGACCGATTGTCGAACCTCGGATCCAGGAGGAGCAATGCGGATTCCGTCCTGGTCGTGGAACAGTGGACCAACTCTTTACCCTTGCGGGGCAGTTTGCCCATCCAGTCTACATGTGTTTTGTGGACTTGGAGAAGGCCTATGACCGTGTCCCCCGGGGTGTCCTGTGGGGGGTACTGCGGGAGTATGGGGTGCCGGGGTCGTTGCTACGAGCCATTCGGTCCCTATATAACCGGAGTGAGAGCTGTGTCCGTATACTCGGCACAAAGTCAAATGCGTTTTCAGTGGGTGTTGGACTCCGCCAGGGCTGCCCTTTGTCACCGGTTCTGTTTGTGATTTTCATGGATAGAATCTCAAGGCGTAACCGGGGGGAGGAGTATGTCCAGTTTGGGGACCTCAGAATTGCTTCTCTGCTTTTTGCAGATGATGTGGTTCTGTTGGCTTCTTCAGACTGTGACCTTCAGCATGCACTGGAGCGATTTGCAGCTGAGTGTGAAGCGGTCGGGATGAGAGTCAGCACCTCCAAGTCTGAGGCCATGGTTCTCTGCCGGAAAACGGTGGAGTGCTCTCTCCGGGTTGGGAGTGAGTAGCTGCCCCAAGCGAGGGAGTTCAAGTATCTCGGGTTCTTGTTCACGAGTGAGGGAAAAATGGAGCGCGAGAAATATCATATTCATCAATGTAAATTTCTAATGTCTAAACCTTCTTCTACAGCTTTCAAAAATGAGCTTGAACATCATTTGGATACTATTAGGGCATCTACTAATGTGACAGGAAGAAAAACTACTGTTTTGTACTCATCTGTGGTCTCTTAATATTGTCTTTATGTGTGGTAATTCTATCACTTCTATCATTTGCCTTCCTTCCCGTGGCAGTAAAACAAAACAAACTTACTAGAGTACCTAACTAATCAGCAGAAAATCAGGAAACAAAAAGCCTAACTGTCCAAACCAACAAACAAAACGTACAGGAATGGTGGCGCCACTCCAGGGGGGTATTCCATCAACCACGCTAATGAAATCGGCGCTTAATAGGAAAAGCCTGGCTTGAACTAACTTAAACTTGGATTTAAGCCTAAAGTCGTTCCATTAACACAATTCAGCTGTTTCCAGTCAACGTTAACTCAAGCCAGGCTTGTACAAGTTGGCATTGTGCTCAAAAAGCAGATAAAGTGTTGCAAAAACCAGAAAGAGCGGTGCTATTCTCGCGAGAAAAGCACGTCAAAGGAATTGGCAACTGACTGTCTCATAACCAAAAAGGGCAATACTGCTGCGATTTTCAAGGCAAGGGAAAGTGCCTGGCCAAAAATTGCATACAGATTAAATGCGTAATTTAGCAGCCTACTTTTTTATGTAAATCAACATTGACATCGTTGTGATGAGACTGCGGCATCAGCAGGCTCAATAATAGGAAATCTGATTCATGATTAATATAGGCCTGGCACATATCATAGACTCCCTGGTAGCTCACCAGGCAAATATCATGCTTCACTGATTGCAAGTGTTTATCGCAATGGCTCAAGTTCGATCCCGGCACTAAGGGAGGCAGATGTGTGTATCTTTATTGCGCTAACGAAAAAGCATAAATGCTCTGTAATTGACTTTTTTTTTTAATATGGACTCAAAGAAATGTCATTTTCAATGTCACATTGTGTTTTAGATAGATATCTGTCACAAATAATGCAATTACTATAATGAAATGGAATGCCAAAGTGAACACATGGTTGTCATTTCAGCATTTAACTTTTTTAGGCCTATGCTTAATGTGGCAAGGTTGCGAACACAGGAATTAGACGTAAACACTTATATTCATGCTTGGTCACATACATCGCAAGAAAAGGGTCTGAACCTACGTATGTTTCCGAACACGGACATACGGTGTGTGACAAAAGTGAAGCGAGCGAGAAAAGACACTTGACGGAACTGTCTTTTGGGATTTTGTTTCCACCTCTTGGATATTCTTTGTTACACAGCTAAACTAAGCTTGACAATTAGCTTACTACGGAGCAGGCTAGTTCAGTGGTATAAATTACCTTGGTAACTGAACGGGGATTCGTATTAGCCACAGTAATGGAACGGATCTCTCACTAAAATTAGCGAGACTTATCAAAATAAGCCAGGCTTTTCGCTTATCTCGCTTGATGGAATACCCCCCTGACCTAATGTTCTAGATAGAAAGAATTTCCCTACATGAGTGCTATGTAGGGCCCCTTACCTGCTCCAATTTCCACACACACACACCACACTCTTTTGCCACACTCAGAGTCAAACTCACTGATACCACCACTCTCACAGACACAGACACAGACACAGACACAGACACAGACACAGACACAGACACAGACACAGACACAGACACAAAGGAGTAGCCCCTTTTCTCCCTTCCTTCACAGGAAAGAAAACAGTAGGCTACTTATATATATAGGGGAGGAGTGATGGTTGATTGGTTTGATTGGTTGATGAGCTGGCAGGCCAGGTGAGCTGGTGGACCAATCGCAGAACAGCTCCAGGGCAGAGGACAGTGGAGAGAATAGAGAAAACAAAACAACACAACTTGGCAGCACGTAACAGTATGTATATCTATGGCTGTGTTATGGAATCGCCTACTTAAATACTATCTACTACATTCTCAATGAGTACAAACTGCATACTGACTACTTAAACCGAAATCTAGAATACTACTTTTTTTTTACAAAGATTTGATTATATTGTTAGTATACTCAACTGGAACATGTGACCAAAACCCCGCCTTTTTGTAATGCTGTCAAAGCTAGACTGAAATTGCCGAATTGGATTTTGGGGCGAGAAGCCTCGTGTAGTAACCTCTCCCTGGTACTCAACATTTCCCCAAATTTGAGTATGTCATCCGGGAACTTTTTCCATACTCAAATTTCACATACTATGTATTGTTGGCATGCTGCCTACTCATTTTCGGTCAAATTGAGTATGTTAAGTATGCATAGTAGGCGATTCCGAACACAGCCCATGTTTCGGACGACCTGCCAACTCAGACGGGATGTGACGTACCTGCTGCCGCAGACGGATGGATGTGACGTAATTGCACGGATAAACTGAGACTAGCGTAGTTTGTAACTTTTTAGTTACAAAAAGTACATGTTATTATCGCCAAGACATGTTCATAAAATTGATTCAAATGGGTCATTTTCATACTTTTTAGCTTGTAATGGACCGGCAAATAGCTTACCAAATAAATACAATGAAGGTTTAACACAGTATGTCATATTTTTATTGTGATTGCCTGCTGTATGTTGTTTTATGCCTACTAGGTCGTCATTATAAATGAGAACTGGTTCTCAATTGACCTATCTGGTAAATAAAGGAAATAATAATAAATAAACTGTCATCGGCCTTTTAATTGCTGCCAATAGACATTTTACATATAGAAATGATTGATTAGGTTTTATTAACAAGGAAAATTATATTTTAATGAAACAGTTCTTTGAATAATAATAATGAAAAAAAAACGCACCAATTAAATAGCAGTGGGATTGATCTTTGTCAAATCAGACGGCCTGGAACAGACACAACAATGTGTAGCATCCTGCGCGACATCCTGGTGACGTTCCACATCCCTTTACATGAACAAAATGGCGGAGGACGATGAGACCAGCAAACCAATGGTAAGAAAGTATTTGGTAATATTTATTTTGTTCTGCTGTTATTTTAGCTAGATTAAAGTTTTAAGTCCTGTATTTTGCATTGTCAGCACATGCTTGCACATGCCTGCTAGGTTCAATATATTTGGTAAGACCCTATCGTGTGTTTGTCCAACAGAGCTACTAATGTTTACTATAGCAAACCCTATTAGTTGTAATACGATTAATGCTTTCCACAGTATGGCTTTCGTAAATAATGGATAGACAGTAAATTAAGAAAAATCTATATGTAAGCGAGACCGGGTATGGCTGTAACACCTTTTGCTTCAGCACCTGTAACTCAATGATTTGTTCACCTGGAGTTCTCGAACTTTTATATGAAGTACCCACATTTGTTTACTACAAATTGCACCAATTTAAACCTCTGCAAGAATATCACAGACGTTGTAAGTTGATGTCAACTGCATGTTGTTCCTTTGTTTCTACTTACCCCGCTACCGGGGTAGGTTGTAACGTTAGTTGTAACAACAATTTGTTTATTGTTTATTGTTAATTTTTTAATGGTTGGGGTGAGGATTAGAGGTTATGAAACTGGGGAAAGGGCTGTAAATAGTAACTTTTTAGTTAATTTCTTCAAGTACAAAGACGAATAAATGTCTCCTGCATGCGGTGACGACCCCGAGCTTCCCAGAAATTGCGGTGCACTACGCGCATACAACTCTTCTGTCTCTCTCAAGTACCCCTCACTGCAGTACTCTTGAGCATTGGCGTGTCTAAGGGGGGGCCCGATGGGGCCAGCCCCATCTGAAATCTGATTGTCCCCTGCTGGTGCCCCCGCCCCCCTTTCCCCTGCCAGAATTTGGAGAATATAAGCAAGATTTCACGTTTTATAACGATCATAATGCACGACGTACAGATAACCCCATTCAATATCAATCGCAGACGCAGGCACAATGTCACAATGTCAACTATAAAAGAGATGTCACAAGCTGACCTCTCGTCAGTGCAAATAGGGAACACAGAAACTGTTAGTGTAGGGTGTTGACGGAACACTGACTGTCTAGGTAACAAATGCGATCGCGTGACCAACAGCATTAACAGTGCAGTGAGAATACTGTAAGGTATGGCCGATTGTTTTTTGAAGTCATAAAGATTGTATCACGCAAAAAAAGGACACATGGTTAGCTTTGCATTGTGTTGTTGGTAATGAGCTTTACGACTGGCTAGCAAGGTAATGTTAGCTAGCCATCTCTGCCAGTAAACCGTGCTGCATGTGAGCGCAGCTTTTCAGCCCTATGCTGGACTGTCCTGAGGAACCTGGGTGTTCTCAGTTTTGAATCCAGAAGAGCAAAAGTAGTCACTTGATATGGACATGTTTATAAAGTATTTTACCACCCACCACCAAAAGAGTAGAATACGGCTATTCTAAAGGAGTCCTATTTATCTGATTCTAAGAGATGACGTGTTTGAGTTTTTTTCTCATTAAAAGGAAAGCTAAAAAATGTTTTCTGTGATCTCAAAATCTATATGATATTTAGTTGCCTCTTTACTGTTAGAAAAATATTGGCGTATTTTAAGTAGTGGTGGAGTAAGAGCACTTGTTTTAATTTTAACTTTTTCTTTAATCAATATGCAACTCAACTGCCATTCAGTTTGTAAAAGGGTGTCTGTTTTTCTTTATTATGGTGAACAAAATAACGTGTTAAACTGATGTTATCAATAGCCCTGTCTGTTTTGGTTTGACTATAAGGTGTTTTTAGTTATCCTATAACACTTCTGGGTTAGGCTATACTCAGGCATGAGGTTTAGGATAGACATGACAATGTTCCTATAACTAGTCGGGAACAACTGCAAATTACAGGATATTATACTTCAATTCTAATACCGTTATCTATATGGCCATATTTTTTTACTTTAAATAGAAACTTGTATTAATTAATGTTTTTATATGAGCTGGGGCATGGCCACAGGTGAATAGGGTAAAAATGTTAACTAATAGATATCACCATGAAACCTCCCCAGTTGATAACTTACATTAAGATAATTATTATGTGTATTATAAGTTTTTAGAAAGTTTGTTTCAATATGCAAATTATGCATAATTATGCTGAACTATATTGGTTTGTTAAAGGGGCAATATTATGCAAATTTTCAGGTTCATACCTTTTTTTAGGAGTTCTACTAGAATAGGTTTACGTGTTTTAAAGGGGCCCAATTATGCTTTTTGGATTTTTCCCTTTCCTTTAGTATGTTATATAGCTTTTTGTGCAGGGGGGAGGGGGGGCTTAAAGAGACAGGAACAAAAACAAAGCGTTTCAGACAGAGGGTGAACAGAGGTGCTGCAGATCCAGGCAGTTTGGATAAAATGAATTGTTTATTGAACATTAAAACGCTTAAACCTATTCTAGTAGAACTCCTAAATAAAGGTATGAACCTTAAAATTTGCATAATATGGCCCCTTTAACATTGAACTGAAAACACAGGAATGAAATATACTGCATTAATAGAGCATTTAGTTTAACATGGCAAAATAAATTAAGTTTTCCTTCACAACGTTTCAAGAGGGTGATCTTGGTTTGTATTTTTACTTGAAAGGTGATCTTCTTGTTAAAAAGTTGGTGATCACTGTACAATCTTGCATTTAGAGTGCAGGCAGGGAGACCCCAGCAGAGCTATGGCAGAAGAAAAAGCACTAATGCGGTACACCCGTGCACACACCAATTTCTCGATTCTTAGATGCATACGTGCTGCATCGAAGCAGCAACGCAACATAATCGAGAGTTTGAAAATATAATATGATATGAATATAATAATGTGATGCGTCAGTGATGTTTATGTTTATTATTATTATATGATTGCGTCATGCAATCACATACGGTTACCGGAAAGTCATATTATTATGTGATGCGTCAGTAATGACGCATCACATCTTGTTACCGGTAAGTCATATTATTATTATTATTATTATTATTATTATTATTATTATTATTATTATTATTAGGCCTCCTTTTGGCGCCTTAACTACGCCCGCAGTTTTGACCCAATCATTCCATTCCAGTGCCCACATGTCTTGGGTATTGCAGTCCACTGCGCTTACATACAGCTAAGCGATCGGTTCACGTGTTATATTTGTAATTATTATTTTTAATCGGTTTTTGGCCCCATTGAAATTAATGGGGAAGAGGATTTTGACTGGTATAGAGATTTCACGGGCATATACCACCATCTAGCGTTGATGTTATGTAATTGCAAGTTGTTTTGTTGGGCTATACTGACTGTCTTGGCTTGTTAACTGCAGCCAGGGCCGCCTTTACAATATAGGCGAACTAGGCAGCTGCCTAGAGCGGCACTCCCAAAAGGCGGCCAATCCGCCTCCTTGGAATTTTTCTGCCGCCCGCTCAAGCATGAAAAGTGGTTAGTTGATTTGAATTAAAACAAGCACAGTAGCACTAACACACACAAACCTAATGAAATTTTGATATGGCCAATCATGTTGCTGTGTATTTGTATTTTTTTTTTTTTTTTTCTGGTGAGGGTGGTGCATGTCTCTTTCCGGCGTGACCAGCAAAGCGTTGATAGGTCCATTTGTGACGTTTCTCACTCTCTCTCGATAAAAATGATTAAAGGGCGGGTTCAAACAACACTATAGCTAAAAAAAGTTTAAACAGTTAAGTTATTCCCGGTCACAACGAGAAATATGTGATTAAAAGGCAGTAACCTTCCCTTTTAAATTCTCACGTTTGGTTTACTTTTTCCTGTCTAGTTATTATCCGCCACAACTGCCAAGTCTGTATGTTGACTAGAACAGAAATGAGAAGTTAGCGAGTTATCGGTAATAAAAGGCTGGCAGAGTGGTGGTCTTTTCCTGCATGTCTGTTTAGTCAACATTTTGGTCACTAGATGGCAGTATTCTCAAGGGTATGATTCGCCAGTATACACAAGGGTGTAAATTCAGGGACGTCGTTAGGCTTGTTTTCGGAATAGCCTCGGATCGTTTTTTTTTCATGTAAGAAATAATAAGACATTGCCCATGATCTAGTCATCTGTCATTCCAAACTCACATAAACAATATGATAGTGTTGGAGGGTTACTGGTTTACTACTTCTTGTGTGTGAATTACTCTTTATCAATTTTGTAGATTTTCCATTCATTAATAAATTAATATTATAATCGATCAATTCGATATCAAATAATTAAGGGGGCACCACCCAAAGATTTTAGCTTATTGCATGGCTCGATGGGAAACCAGGTCTGATTTGGCATTAATTTAATAAGTAGTTGAAGTTTTAGTCTCAATTCTGAAGTAGTGACGTTCTATGTTACGAGAATAAATGATTGTATGAAAACGAAGATATGACACAGCTGGGTTTGATTGCAAAGCAATTCTATTTATTTACTAGTCTAAAACACATGAAAATTACAGTACCACAAAGAATGACTAAATAATGACATTAATAAACTAAAGTGGTTAGTAGCTAAACGTACACAGTATGACAGTTAAAATATTGATAAATTATGGTACACATCCGTAAAGTTGTGTCTATAGCATCAAACGCTCAACGTTAAGAAAAGCATGAGTTACGTTACTGTGAGAAGGAAGGCAGAGCTGTGGCACTGAATTATTGGTCTTGTTAGCCTGCTGTTGCAGCTGGAGCCAATTTGGGAAGTCCGTGGTTCCTTTGGTAAAGTTCTGAAAGTTAGTTCCTTGTTTGAATAAACATGGAAAAGTAACGTGGGTTTTGGGTCTTCTTTGACATGTTAATTGTCCTCTTCCGGGAAGGAGGACAAAGGTGCGCTGGTTCAGTTTCAGTTCAGTTCAGTTCGACTCAGTAGATCTGGTTAAAAGCTCTGAATCACTTCGGAAAACGGTGGAAGTTGTGAAGTCCCGAACGTGCTTTGAATAAACGTTCCTTTGCTCTGAAGTGGTTTAGTTAGAAAGTGTTGCAAGGAGTTTTCGGGCCTGTAGTGAGGAAAAAGGCCTAAAATCCTTTGTTCAATGCTTTGCAGACACGTGGTCAAGGAATAGGGTTGGGTGCAATTTTTATCAACCCGTGTAACGCAGGGCGGCCTTCCCAGGTTACGTGCGGGTCTTAAAAAGCCAAGTTTTCTAGATGAGAGCTCTATTTAAGACAGTTTGAGAAGGGGTGTCCAAAAGGTGGCTGAGGTCACCTGATTGGCCAAACAGGCCAGTGATCAGAGGTGTGGATTATCTCACCTATCAGTGAAATATCAGTTTACCTTACCATGTCGTTTGGTTTCAATGTAAGCTTATTTACTAGAAATATGTTCTATATAACGTTTGCAAAGTTTACAAAATATCATGGTGGACATTTGTTAGTTCGACATAGTGACTAGTTGTTAGTTCACTTAGAAAAACAATACACAATATGTGTATATATATATATTATTAAAAAATAGCGTGGAAGTCGGGGACAGTACCTAAGGAGTGGCAGACCGGGGTGGTGGTTCCCCTGTTCAAAAAAGGGGGACCGGAGAGTGTGTGCCAACTACAGAGGCATCACATTACTCAGCCTCCCCGGGAAAGTATACTCCAGGGTGCTGGAAAGGAGGGTTCGACCGATAGTCGAACCTCGGATTGAGGAGGAACAATGCGGTTTCCGGCCTGGTCGTGGAACAACTGACCAGCTTCTTACCCTCGCGAGGATCTTTGAGGGGGCCTGGGAGTATGCCAATCCGGTCTACACGTGTTTTGTGGATTTGGAGAAGGCGTATGATCGGGTTCTCCGGGAGATACTGTGGGAGGTGCTGCGAGAGTATGGGGTGAGGGGGTCTCTACTCAGGGCCATCCAATCTCTGTACTCCCAAAGCGAGAGCTGTGTCCGGGTTCTCGGCAGTAAGTCGGACTCGTTTCCGGTGAGGGTTGGCCTCCTCCAAGGCTGCGCTTCGTCCTACTTATCCTGTTTGTGATATTCATGGAAGAGATCTCACGGCATAGCCGCGGGGGAGGGGGGCTGCGGGTTGGTGGGCAGAGGATTGCATCACTGCTTTTTGCAGATGATGTGGTCCTGATGGCATCATCGGTCTGCGACCTGCAGCACTCATTGGATCGGTTCGCAGCCGAGTGTGAAGCGGCTGGGATGAGGATCAGCACCTCCAAATCTGAGTCCATGGTTCTCAGCAGGAAACCGATGGATTGTCTACTCCAAGTAGGGAATGAGTCTTTACCCCAAGTGAAGGTGTTCAAGTATCTCGGGGTCTTGTTCTCGAGTGAGGGGAAAATGGAACGAGAGATGGGCCGGAGAATTGGAGCAGCGGGTGCGGTATTGCAGTCGCTTTATCGCACCGTTGTGACAAAGAGAGAGCTGAGCCAGAAGGCAAAGCTCTCAATCTACCGGTCTATCTTCGTTCCTACTCTCACCTATGGTCATGAAGGGTGGGTCATGACCGAAAGAACGAGATCGCGGATACAAGCGGCGGAAATGAGTTTCCTCCGGAGGGTGGCTGGCATCTCCCTTAGGGATAGGGTGAGAAGTTCAGCCATTCGTGAGGGACTTGGAGTAGAGCCGCTGCTTCTTTGCGTAGAAAGGAGCCAGTTGAGGTGGTTCGGGCATCTAGTAAGGATGCCACCTGGCCGCCTCCCTAGGGAGGTGTTCCAGGCACGTCCAGCTGGGCGGAGGCCGCGGGGCAGACCTAGGACCAGATGGAGGGATTATATCTCCACACTGGCCTGGGAACGCCTTGGAATCCCCCAGTCAGAGCTGGTAAATGTGGCCCGGGACAGGGAAGTTTGGGATGCCCTGCTGGAACTGCTACCTCCCAACCCCGGACAAAGCGGATGAAGATGATGAAGATGATTAGAAAATACAAACGATTAATGTTACAATTTCTTCTCATTGTCAATGTCCAATATTGTCATTGAATGTTCCTTAGGCGACAGTTTCTTAATCCCACTTCATTAATCCTTAAAGTTGCAGTTGGAATTGCTGGAATAGAGTTAAGGTTTCATGACCCTTTGTGTTGAGAGACCATGCTTTGATTCTCTGGAATGAGGGGGATGGTTTGGGGATGGTTTCCCTACAGTGTTGATCAAAGACGCAAGTACGCTATGTCCTGTGTGTGTAATTCAAGGCCCAGATCTACTTTACATTACAACAAAATGCACACACGCATTTTGTTTGAGCACCAGAAAGAGTGAGAGAGGGAGAGAGAGAGAGCGCCCTGGTTACAGCGCTTGTTATTTCAGTATCTAGCTAGTTAACGAATTTAGAAGGACAACAATCAACACGAAATATAATGCAACAAGGCGAGAGCAAGGCTAGAGGATTTGGAGGAGGAAAAGTTTTTTCCTGTTGCTACAGCAGATGAGTCAGGACCTCAGTGCCAGTAGAGTGTCATCCACAAGCTCAGGTTGGTGTAGTGGGCTCTAGCTATCTAGCTAGCTAGTCTAGCACAGTGCAGTGGTTCTCCAAAGCTTTTGACACAAGGCATTTGATTTTTCTATCTCGACAACTGATTTGTCGATCAAACACGTATGTAGCTAGTAGCTACCACAATAACATAGTTCACTTTCAATAGCAAGCAGAAATATCAGGCTAGCAACTTGTAGGCTGTTTAATGTAGCCTATTCACATAACCACTTATTTTAATAATAATACATGGGATTTATAAGCGCCCTTCTAGTAACTCAAGGACACAGGATAATATTATTGCTATTATTATTATATTATTTACAAAGTAAATTACTGCATTAACCTAGAGGAATATGTCTACTCGGTGAGTCCCTGCCATGTAAAATTATTTGTTGTGAAGAAGACAACTATTTCTATAATTTTTTGCTATTTTATCAAGTACCGGAGCACACCAGTAATCCCCCCATAATAATTATGCACTATAATTGCAAACAGCGCGCTGCAGCTATGGATGTGGGGGGTGTTACCAATTGTTTGGTTAAAGTATTGACAATCCCGAACATTTAAACATAAACCTTGGTTTCGTTAGCCATGACAATACAGTTTTTGATTCACGTTTCTATTACTAATCTAACCAACCACGCTGTTAAATCATCATTATTTTTATTATTATTAGACTACAAGTTTAGGGAAGCCTTCTAGGCAACATATGACGCCTACACTGACGCCAATGGCTGTCAGTCTTTTTTGACCGCAGATTATCCAGGTTGGCCGAAAGACATATACATTATACAAAGGTAATGCAACACCAGATACAATTTTGGCATTATGGAACGTCATACCCTAAGCCACGTCAGCTTGCAGGGTTATCAAGACAATAGACAGAGTGTACGTCCATGTAGCTAAGTGATCGGTTCACGTGTTATTTTCTTATTATTTTTAATCTGTGTTTTGCACCCATGCGTTAAAATGAATAGAGCGCGCAGTAGGCCTACAAGTTCCATCTGTATGGTTGTAGTGCTCATCGTTCAGTCTTGTTAGATATAAACTTATCTGGAACAAGTTATATGATAGGTGTTTACAGTAGCCCTACTGAAGTGTTTTAGAAATAGTGATGGTGGATCTAGTTATGGATCTAGATCTTGTTTCGGAAATACATTTAGCTGTTCGGATGAATAGATGACATTGCATTACATTGTCATAAAATACATTCCAATAAAATAGATCCATTCCGCTTAAACCATGCCTTCATAATATCGCCCATTTCCCATAAACTAGTTTATTTCCATAATATGATTCAGGTAATTAATAGTGTGTTCAAATGCATGTGAAAGAAGAAAATAATGCAATAAAGTTATAATGCCCAAGCTATTACAGTTTTACACAGCACTATTTGGCTGACCCTCGATCCATTTCGTTTAAGCTCTACTGTCATTGTGGATAGTCTGAGTGATTTTAATACATATTAAATTCATTTAATACATGTGCGGACATATAGAGCTTAGAGAACAAAAAAAACCTAAAACTAAACGTTGGTAGGCTACTTAGCCATTGTATATGTCCGCCATTAAATTACAATGAAGCAGCACTGCCAATCTAGCAGCGGCGCCATAAGGACTACAAGAATGGGGGGTGTGAGACGGGGTGTTTAGTGAAAATATAAACCTTGGCCCAAAAAGTTACCAGCCTTAGCAATACAAGATCCCGTGGCCCCCCTAGTTCCGGTGCCTCTGCAGCAGTGAGCGCCCCCTGTTAACAAATATGGTCTGGACTGCAGTACACTTGTGCGCGCTAAGGCGGTCAGTCTAATAACTGTGACGCATCACATCGCATTTGCTCAGGAAATGCATTTTCTAGTTATTATTAGGCCTGTTTTTGGCGTCTTATCTACGCCCTCAGTTTGACCCAATCTTTTCCATTACAGTGCCTACATGTCTTGGGTATGGCACTCCATTGCGCTTCCATACAGCTAAGTGATCGGTTCACTTGTTATATTTTAAATTATTTTTAATAAATGTTTGGCCCCATTGAAATGAATGAGGAGAGGGTTTTAACTGGGAGAGAGTTTCCACGGTCATATACCGCCATCTAGCGTTGATGTTATGTATTTGCATGTTGTTACGTTTGTACCGACTGTCTTTGTTAGGCTATTACACCGAACACCAGTTGAAAACTGCATCAGTGACTCCGTCTCGTTATTTGACATCGAAACATGGTGTCAGAAGTGGGAAAGCTAAATCATAAATAACAAAGTTCAGGACATCTGCACCAATGCGCCTGTGATTATGTAATAACGGCGTCACCATATCACTAATTATTCCATAGTGGGTTTGCTAGTTTCTAGTTAGCATTAGCACCTAGCCATGGATAGACGCTTCACCCTTCTGCTGTATTAACCAACAGGTGCATAGTATGTTTCATCTGCATGAATGAATGCGCCTGTGAGTGTACGACAGCACCGCATCGGTTTCACATAGCGAGTTAGCTAGTTTCCAGTTAGCATTACCACTAACCATGTATACACACTTCTGCAATGAAGGACATCATTGGAGACTGGAGCACAAACTGGGACATTCACGGCTAGGAGTAGGACAGCCCCATGATGATGAAAATAAAAAGTATTGCCTTCACTAGGACAATCAAGTTGGTCTACAAGCCTTTGCTTTGGTGACAATTTATTTAGGCTAATGTACACCGCTGAATTCTGAGGCAATTCTTCAAGGGAAGGTAACTTATATTTGTGATATAACACTTTATATCACCTAACTGACGTAACTATTTTGCCACAAACTCTTATTTTATAAGGGTAGAAATTTCAGAAAAGGTGCGCTAGCTAACGGCTAACGTTAATGCAGACCTGCTGCAGTCATGTTTGACAATGAGTCTACCATGTTATCTCAGTATTTGCAGTTGCAAGCCTTTGGTGACAATTTGATTACTGTTAGGATTTGAGAAATAGCAAACTCCTGTATAGCCTATATTGTGGTAAATTTCTCGATTGTAAGGACTGATGATCCTCCTAAAGGTTTTGAATGATTTTTTGTTTTTTTTTAATGACCGTCAGTTTGCAGCTTTCAAGCGCCGGTGTTCTGACTATTTGCGCCTTCCCTCAGAATGGGCTTCCCGGTAGCACACACTATCAAATACATCAGAAAATTTCAAAACAATGTGAGCATGCTGATAGAGAAACATGTCTATGAACGAACTTTTAGCTAGTAAACGTAGTTTGGTCAGATCGAAGACGATCTTCTGCCACAGCAAGGTAACGAGCAAAACCTGGTATGGATTTTCTAAGAGTTGGCTATTGTCACGCAATGAAAGCGAAATGGATTCATTTGGAGATTGATGATCAGCCACAATTGCCATAGGTTTATTTGATTAATTTAAGGACTTGATAAACCTTTATAATGTGAAGGTGTCAATAAATAAACAAAAAATTATAAATAAGGTCTAATGATTCTTAATCACAAAACTAATGATCTGTCTGGAATTGGTGGTTTTTAATACTAATATGTAATCGGCTACTAATAGTTCTTCACAGAAAAAACGCACAAGAAGCCTAACTCTCCTTTACAATGACTCACTAAATGTTTACAACTGGGTAGGTGAGCCGCTCGCCCAAGACACGTTTAAAAACCCCTGTCAACAAACGGGGTCTGTAGCGCAGTCCACTTGTGCTGCGGTATGGCGGTCAGTCTAATATCTGCGACGCATCACATCGCATTTGCTCAGGGAAATGCATTTTCTAGTTAATAGATTTTATTGTTATTAAAATATCAACCTACAAAAAAAGTATAGCCTGCTGTTAATCTATTATTAAAGTTAATTTATTGTTTTGAAAACATTAGGCTAACGTTAATTCTGTAACAGCTGCTGTTGTTTGTGAGCTCAGCATATTTACCCCCTTCTCAAGTGACATAATTTGGCTACTGTAACGTTCCGTTTAACTACATTTGGAAGTAACATAGCTTGCCTACATTTTTGCTAAATGTCTACACGGTTGTCTCGTGTTCCATTTCAAGTCCAAAAACAAATTGTTTAATTAAGTCGTGACTCGTGACAGCCTGACAATTGAACAATGGAACTTTGGCTGAGGAGCGCAAATTATGATGGAATCGTCTTCAAAATGAAAACGTTAGTTGTCACGAGTAGTCCCAGAACCCTAACATCAGTAACGTTATACAAGTGGAACTGTCCTTAATTTTGAAATTGTCCTTTTTGATGAGCAATTTGGCACTATATATGCAAAAACCATAGCTGCTGTCCATAGACTCTGATTCATTCCGTGCCAAGACTATACCCAGGTAAGATGGCAGAATTTTTTGCCCGCAATTGATGACGCATTTTCGCCTCTAGTGTTTTATCTCTGTGAGTTAATGAAATGAAATGATCAAATGACTCCTATCTTATCCCTGATTGGTGGAACTGGTAGTGTTACAACTCTCCCCATGTTACAACCATACCCGGTCTCCCCTATAACGTTTGTACACGTTTTGTGAATACATCAGATTTCATAAAGTGACAAGCAACATCCCAATCTCCAAGTTGAAGTCGGTACGGTAGCCTAAGTGCAAAGTCGGTGAACCAGACAAATTATCAGGTTAAATTGAGATATCTGCATTATGTGATAGAAGTGCCTTTTGCGGCTTGTTGACTCGTGTTGCTTATTATGTGATGCGTCAGTGATTACAATTACATTATTTTTGGCGCCTTAACTATGCCCGCAGTTTTGACCCAATCGATTCCATTCCAGTGCCCGCATGTCTCGGATATTGCAGTCTATTGCGCTTACATACAGCTAAGTGATTGGTTCACTTGTTATATTTTGTATTATTGTTTTAATCGGTTTTTGGCCCCATTGAAACTAATTGGGAGAGGGTTTTGACTGGGAGAGAGATTTCACGGGCATATACCACCACCTAGCGTTGATGTTGTTGATCATGTGATGCAAGCTGTTACATTAGTAGGCTATACTGACTGTCTTGGCTTGTTAACTGCATGAATGAATGACTCCTTCCGGTTATAATGTGATTGCCTCGTAAGACGCAATCACATACTGTTATCCTTAGGTTTTATTATTATTATTAGCCCCATTTTCCGGCACCTAACTACGCCAAAATGTCAGTTTGAATGCCACGGACTGCGCCTGTACACAGCTAATTGATCTGTCCACTAGTTATCTTTTAATTGCCTCTTTTACACGCTTAATTTGCCCATAGACAATGAATGGGAAGAGGGTGACTTGAGCGGAGCTGGAATGAAGGACCAAGATGAATCGTACCCTTGTGTATACTGTCATCTAATGCAGTGGTTCTCAAAATTTTTTGAGTCGCAACCCCCAAGAACAAGCAGGTTGGTGTTCGCTTGGCAGAAGATAAAACATTAGAGCATTATCAAAAAAATTTCGCTTCGGATCCACAAGTGCTGGCATTGCGCAACATAAAGCGGCATTGTGGAATATTTTTTCAATGGTCTGCTGTAGCAGTTTACGCTTCCCGAAAGCAAATTTGTAAATGTGTGAGAGCATGTGAAGAGGGTCATTTGCGTGACTCAATGCATGAGAGTTGGCAGCATTTTTTGCATTGATACTATAACAAGATAATGGAGAATAAATACAATTTATTTATGTAGCCATAGGTATAACTATCTTTGAGTAATGTTGGTGTCAGTGCCACTGGAACTTTATTTTAGCTGTCATATTGCGAACGAAACATTACTCGCTGTGAGTTGGTGTTTACATGTTTGCCGATGGTCATAATAACATGAGCTAATGTTAAGTGTCGCAGAGATAACTTTAATGCAAGAGCGAAGGTCAACAAGTTGATTTGTTGAAACATTATTGAACCAGCCGACTATAAAAAATATATAGGCTATGGCAACGGTCACAGCAAATGCAGGCCATCACCTGCCAAGGCGAAATTCATATCTTGTGCTGAGGGCATGGTCACACACGCAAACTTAACATTGGCTAATATGCGCCGCCTTTTCACTTCCGTTCAATGCGAGCGAAGGGGCGAGTTAAACATTTGGTTCCAGCCTCAAACAACAGCAAATAAGTGTGTGTGTGGTTGACACCACTTCAGTCACGTCCTGCACTGCCCACATTCAGCACATTTATAAGAAATGCTGCTGGGAGATCCTTCTGTAGCAGACTGACACTGGTTAGCTACATACGTATATATACGATAAAGTCCTTGAATAATATAGAAGACGGAGACACAGGGGCTGATCTGTTGTTGTTTATTCTGTAAAACAATGATAGGGCAGGTCAAAACACAGAGGGACACCGCACTCTCTGGCATCTCTCCCAAGACTTTCCAAACACCATGTTTTACACAAAATAATACTTTCATATGACATTCCAATTGTATGACATTGAATGCAATACATGAATATCCAATGCACTTTACTGTTGTGATCGTATAGTGGACTAAATAAACTAACTTAAAATAAATGACAGATCTTAACTTTCTTTTATCAATATACACGGCTAACATACCTGTAAAACAACGATAGGGCAGGTCAAAACAAGGAGGGACACCGCACTCTCTGGCATCTACAACGTGGTATACCAATTAGCGTTTAGCTACAATGGTGATTCAACTAATTCCCACATTGGATAAATCGCTCTTAATATGCTAACTAACTAAACACATTACGATTTAATAAAATTATAAACATTTGCAAAAACCTTACATTACTATAATAACAACAACAACAGTTTATACTACATTTTACAAAATTCACCCAGAGGGCATGTAATCGCAGTTTACCTCTCCCAAGACTTTCCAAACACAAGAAAGTCAAGGGGTGTGTCCCACCAATTAGCGCCCCATCAACAACAAAACCCAGACCAACAGGACCCAACATTTTAACATATACAATTTATTACAAGGTTTTGACGAAGTTCACCACAAAAATAACATATGGGATATACACTTACACTTGCACATTTTCTTTTAAGATAAAGTTTAAAAGTTCTCTTTTAGTTAAACATATACAGGGCATCCGGAAAGCATTCATACCCCTTCACTTTTTCCACATTTTATTATGTTACAGCCTAATTCCAAAATGGAATAAATAAAAAAAATTTCTCAACATTCTACACTTAATACTGCATAATGACAAAGTGAAAAAAGTTTTAGAGAATTTTTTGCAAATATATAAAAAAAAATAAAAAAAATATCACATATACATAAGTATTCACACCCTTTACTCAATACATTGTTGAAGCACCTTTGGCAGCAATTACAGCCTCAAGTCTTCTTGAGTATGATGCTACAAGCTTGCCACACCTATTTTGGGGCAGTTTCTCCAATTCTTCTTTGCAGATCATCTCAAGCTCCATCAGGTTGGATGGGGAGCGTCGGTGCACAGCCATTTTCAGATCTCTCCAAAGATGTTCAATTGGGTTCAAGTCTGGGCTCTGGCTGGGTCACTCAGGGACATTCACAGACTTGTCCCAAAGCCACTCCTTTGTTATCTTGGCTGTGTGCTTAGGGTCGTTGTCCTGTTGGAAGGTCAACCTTCGCCCCAGTCTGAGGTCCAGAACGCTCTGGAGCAGGTTTTCATCAAGGATCTTTCTGTACATTGCTGCATTCATCTTTCCCTTGATCCTGACTAGTCTCCCAGTTCCTGCCGCTGAAAAACCCCCCCACAGCATGATGCTGCCACCACCATGCTTCACTGTAGGGATGGTATTGGCCAGGTGATGAGCAGTGCCTGGTTTCCTCCAGACATGACGCTTGGCATTCAGGTCAAAGAGTTCAATCTTGGTTTAATCAGAGCAGAGAATTTTGTTTCTCATGGTCTGAGAGTCCTTTAGGTTCCTTTTGGCAAACTCCATGCGGGCTGTCATGTGCCTTTTACTGAGGAGTGGCTTCCGTCCGGCCACTCTACCATAAAGGCCTGATTGGTGGAGTGCAGCAGAGATGGTTGTCTTTCTGGAAGGTTCTCCCATCTCCACAGACGAACACTGGAGCTCTGTCAGAGTGACCATCGGGTTCTTGGTCACCTCCCTGGCCAAGGCCCTTCTCCCCCGATTGCTCAGTTTGGCCGGGCGGCCAGCTCTAGGAAGAGTCCTGGTGGTTCCAAACGTCTTCCATTTGCGAATGATGGAAACCACTGTGCTCGTTAGGACCTTCAATGCTGCAGAAATGTTTTTGTACCCTTCCCCAGATCTGTGCCTCGATACAATCCTGTCTCGGAGGTCTACAGACAATTCCTTGGACTTCATAACTTAGTTTGTGCTCTGACATGTACTGTCAACTGTGGGACCTTATATAAACAGGTGTGTGCCTTTCCAAATCATGTCCAATCAATTGAATTTACCACAGGTGGATTCCAATCAAGTTGTAGAAACATCTCAAGGATGATCAGTGGAAACGGGATGCACCAGAGCTCAATTTTGAGTGTTACAGCAAAGGGTGTGAATACCTATGTACATGTGATATTTTATTTTTTTTATTTTGAATACATTTGCAAAAAATGCCCAAAAACTTTTTTCACTTTGTCATTATGCGGTATTGTGTGTAGAATGTTGAGAAATTTTTTTTATTTAATACATTTTGGAATTAGGCTGTAACATAATAAAATGTGGAAAAAATGAAGGGGTATGAATACTTTCCGGATGCACTGTATGCCTAGTAGCATTTCAACAAAGTTCTGTGTTTTTGCTATTCTAAATTTTGACACCAAGATTAGCATTTTTACTTCTTATGTATATCTGTTCCAAATATCGGTTATCGGTCTCCTTGATTACTAATTATCGGTCTCAGCCCTGAAAGTGCCTTATCGGTTGACCCCTAGACTGTATAGCTTTCTCATTATCGACATCACGCATATATTTCTTCTAATCTTTGAGTGATATTAAGTCTAGAATAACTCTTCTGAAAATGCAATCATGTATGTTTTTAATACATAGGCATAGTTTATGTAAACATCATTGGCTACGTTTACTGAAGTAACGTTAGAATAACTAGGCCTATTCTAAAAATTCAATCAGGAATATTTTAATACATAGCTTAGGCTATATAATTGTTGGCTATGTTTATTGAAGTAACGTTACCAGCCGCCTTACTGACTTGAGTTTGCTAACGTAACCTTAATGTTGGCTTGAACATTACTTCCAGATTATTAAAAATAACCAGTTGGCCATGAACATCAATACAGAATAAAGTGCGAATGCTTATTTAAAGGGCCCATCATGTAGAAATTCATTAATTTTTGTGTGATTCCTTACTGTCTATGAAGCACATTTAAAAATATTAAAACACTCCAAAATAATGTAAAATTTTTTATTCATTATTTAAGGGTGCCTCTTTTGTCCCCTCCAACTCACATGCTGTTTTCAGTGGTTAACGCCCACAAGTGATAAGTTGACGCCCATTGCTCATTCATCATATTCATTAGCTGACTTGTTTTATTGGCTGGGGATATACGTAGTGACGTTATACTGTTATCGTGGCTGCTGCCGGAGTAGTTCGACCTTATTTATATGAGTCCGATCCGAAATGTGAGGAGGATAGAGACGAACCAGCCATTCAACCACGAGGGATGCAGCCAATTTCCCTTGGAGATGGGGGCTACAAAGGACTGTCCTAAGAACAATTCAGATGTCTAGATACTTTGCGTCTTCTCATTGCAAAATCAAGCTGCCTCTCTGACTTGCTCTCTCTCCCTCTCTCCCTCTGACCGACGTAACTTTCACCCAGACACATACAACCAGCTGCGTTTGACGCGATAAATGGCTAATTAGCTTGTATGTTATCCAAGCTGGGAAAGAACAATGAGTTCATATGGCTAAAAAATTTATTAGGATATATATACTTGCTGGTCGAATTGTTACTGCAGGGTCCCGGATCGATGATACTGCTCCATGTTTGAGCAGACATTTGGAGGCAAATCCGGGTAAAAGAATTACCGCTATTTTTGATGCAGTCCTCTAAGAAACGTGCAGTGCAGCAACCACAGCTGACAATGATCATTTGAGATCATTCGCCATAGGAGGATTACCGAAAACAAACTTTACGCAATTCTCACAGAGTTTTATCCTTTGGGAATGTATGAACAGACTTGTTTCTCACCTTGCAGCCAGGAAAGAAACATTTATTATGGCCAGTTTTGCTAGTCATTTTGATTCTAGATTAATGTAGTTGTGGTACTCGATAGTTGCACTCATTCACTGACCTTAGATTACTGGAGGGCGGTTACAACCGTGGGAAAGGCAAAACTATGCAAATTTGATTAGCAGTGATTGGCTCCCGATTTTCTACGTCACAAATCAGTGAAATTCAGAACAGCTTGTAAAATAGCATAAAAATAGTGTTATCAGAGGTAAAATAGAGAAAATGCACAAGGCACAGATTTTACTTTTTCATGCTGTTGGTACAATCCCTATACGTGATAAAACAGTGGTAGACAAAGAAATGGTCCAAATCTTACATTTAGGGGCCCTTTAAAGAGTAAAATAACTAACTTAACGTAAGCTAGTTAAATCTACTTTTTTGTTGTTATCTGGTAACGTGGCTTAATCGAATCCTCTGCCCTGTTTGTCGCTCTGCCCGAGGAAAAAATGCTGTACTCAGCTGTTGTTTATTTTGTTGTCATGAGTTCGCGACAACCTTGGCTTGGCTGATTTGATGTCCCATGCTACTTTGTATCAGCCAGTAGTAGAGGTGTGGAAATGTCTCGATTCTTCGATGCATCGCGATGCGGACGTGCAACGACTCTACATTGATGCAGCGTCAAAACATAATCAAATTTGAAAATAAAGCCCAAAAAAATATATACAATCCTACCATTAGTTTCTAATTAACAGATTTGCTGACCCCGGCTGGACAATATAGTTGTTATGGTTAGCAAAGTCAATCTCTTGCTTTGAATTGTGAGAGAACATTAATTAGGCTAACGTTACTTCTGTAACAGCTCCTGCTATTTCAAGTGAGCTCGGCATTTGCCCTCTTATCAAGTTACATAATTTGGCTAGCCTGCTAGCTCCGTTTAACTACATTGGAAGTAACGTAGCTTTTGCTATCTTTGTTATGTCTGTTGGTTGTCTCATATTCCAAAACAAGTCCAGAAACAAATTGTTCAATTACGTTGTGGCTGACTGTACTAGCCTGTAAATGGAACCACGGAACTTTGGCTGAGGAGCGTATCTTATGATGGAATCTTATGCAAAATGAAAACATTAGTAGATACGAATAATCCCAGAACGTCAGTAACGTTATGCAAGTGGAATTTGGGATAACGCTGTAAGTACGTTAGGTAACGTTAGACTTCATGTGAATAATGTTATAACACCACATCCAAATTGTATTGCATTCGCTAAATCAAAAGAAAAAATGTTTTGCGCTTGTCAACAGCAGCGTTTGAATGCATTGTAGGGGAAACACTGTTATCTGACTGCTAGTATAATTTGATAAAAAAGTAGTCACGTGCAGTTAATATAGAAAATCGGGCATGCATATATTGAGATGCATCGAGAATCGCTGTGCATTCGAATCGTTGACTGGTGAATCGTAATTGAATCGTGATACCAGTGGAGATTCACACCTCGAGCCAATAGGCTCCAATATATACGTATATTTTAAAATAGCATCACAAATAATTTATTAAAAAACCATGAGTTGTCTCAGCAATGCATGAACAACACAAAATATTTGTTCAACCTGTTTATTCTAGCATAATTAAAATGTGCTCTTTGTAGTCCTGTTAAGAACTCCGGCTTCAGCATTCTGAACCATTTGCAGCTTTAGTCCTTGCAGTTGCACCATCATGCCGGTGTTATAGAGTTCCCCTGGCCAGGAAAAGAGCGTACAAAACATCCTTTGTTCCGTCAGCTGTGAATATTCTGAATAAGATGCAATGATAACTTTACTTTTTAATGACATAACCCTTTTAAAAAAATTGTTTACATTGTATTATAGACTGATCTAATTTGAAATGTTTTTTTTTTAAATTATTGTCTTGACGTGTGAATTCTGACTTATGTCTGACACTGTTTTGGTTATTTGTTTTTCTCTCCTGAGGGCCATGTTGAAGATTAATTTCTGTAACTTGTAACAGACATTAAAGTTGTTATATTCTATTCTATTTAGAATTGGCTTGCTTGGAGAATAAAACGTTGCAGTAGTTTATGCAACTTGTGAAAAAAGAATACGTGAACATCTCTGCATTTTTAAGTTTTTCTGATAAGATTCATATGACATTCAAAACCAAGTTCTGAGTCAAGAATCTGTTTGATGAACTACATTATAAATAACATAGGTCAAGTTTAGCTAAATGTCTACACGGTTTACCTATCTCATGATCCAAAACCAATCCAAAACACAAATTCTTTAATTACATCGTGGTTATGACAGTTTTGCCTTGCTAATTATTATCTTAAAATGGAACCATGAAACCTTGGCTAATAGGGGCTGTTATAATCGTTTGCAAAATGGTAACGTTCGCAACGTTAGATGAGTAGTCCCATCAGTAGTCTCGTCAGTATTATTTAACAAGCATGCTAGCTAGTATTAGACTACGTGGAAATAACGTCAACTCTATATCCAAATTGTCATGGTTAGCGTTCACTAAATAAAAAAAAAGGTGTTTTTAACAGCGGCGCGTATGTATTGTAGGGGAAACACTTGATTCCTGTTCTCAGCCAGTGTCTTCATTTTGACATTAATGAAGTTTGTTTTGCAGCATTCCAGCAAACTACGTATCATAAGCTAAATGGTGCCTTTGAGACTGTCATACTCATAGCAACTCACACTTTACGGTACAATTTGCTGTCCAATTCAAGTCACCAGAATTCGTTTTAATGTTAAACAAATACAACTTAACTCATGAGTCCATATTGTTCCTTCATTCAAAGTCCACTAGAGTGCTTAACCAATCTTATGATTTATTTTCTTTGGGCAAATTGACTGTGTTAAGGCAATTAAAAAATAATGAGTGGACAGATGAATCAGCTTTGTACAAGCGCACTGCATGGCAATGAAACGGAGCGGTTCGCGTTGCAATGGAGGCTAAATGCTCAAAACTGCAACCGTGGTTAATGCGGCAAAAAACGTGACAATAGTAATAATAAAACTTTATGATAACAGTATATGATTGCGTCATGCTGACGCAATCACATGTTAAGAATATGACTTTGCAATAACAAAATGAGCATAATCACTGACGCATCACATAATAAGTCATGATAACATGACTTTGCGATAAGATGTGAGCGTCATCACTGACCAGTGTTGTGCTAGTTACTGGAAATTTGTATTTAGTTACTTTACCAATTACTCCCTTAATTTCAATAGACACAGGATAGGATCTCCATTATGCCATATTCCAAGATGAGCACTTCAAAAGACAATATTTTAGAATGGACTTGGGTTGAGAGCAGATATGTCATTTGGGTTTTCAAGGGGGCACACTCCATCCCAGATGTTTCGTTAATTTGAGCCCACGACACCTCCAGAAGGCTTAACAGTGAGCAATGACGTCTCAGAGCCACCCCCCTCTATATCCGCTCTCGGCACGGCCAGATATTAAAAATAAAAAAATAAAGTAATTTATTAAACCGAGAGAAATCCCTATACCTATCCCTAATTCCTATTCCTGCAGGCTTTCAATGCCAACTCTGCAGAGATACTTACCACCTGAAAAGAAGAAGATAATCTTTCCCTACTCTGTTACTGCAGACTTAACATATGACGCTCTGCAGATATCCCTATACCCATCCCTATTCCCTATGCCTGCAGGCACTTTCTGCCAACTCTGCAGGGATACTTACCACCTGAAAAGAAGATAATCTTTCCCTACTCTGTTCCTGCAGGCTTGATAAATGACGCTCTGCAGGAAAGACAGGAAAGACCTTTTATACCTTTGTCCTGAGATTAATCCTTTCTTGGTTTTTCAGCATGATGTTCTTTACTTTTGTGCCCATGTAGGATCCTTCCTTTTCAGCCACAGCCACTGGCTACTTCTTTCTGCTATATCTGATATAGCTTTTATGGTCTGGCGCAAATCTTTGCCGCAGATCCCCAACTCCTTAAGGAGTTTTGTAGTTGATATTGCCACAAATCCACGGCATCCAACTTCCACGGGGCACACCTTTGTTCTCCAACCTCGCTGTTCTGCTTCAGCTGCTAATTCGCTGTAGCGGAGTTTCTTTCTTTCGTAAGCCTCGTCGATTGCTTCTTTCCACGGGACTGTTAGCTCAATAAAATAAACAATTTGCTGTGTGTTGGACCAGAGTAATAAGTCTGGTCTTAAGTTGGTTGTTGCTATCTCCGATGGGACTCTCAGTTGTTGGCCGACATCAGCAAGCATTTTCCAATCACATGCTCTCCTCAGCTGCCCTGAGCTTTGTTTTGCTCTATAACTCTTCTTTCCCAGAACTCCCTCCCTGACAAAGCGAATGTGGTGCATGTCGCCCTCTGCTCCAATTGGCAGGGCATTAACTGTTGAGCGCCTATGCTCAATTGCTTCCGCCAAACATGTTAGTACTTTATTGTGGCACCAGGTGTATCTTCCTTGATTAAGGCTCGTCCTTCACCCAGCCATTATGTGTTTGAGATTAAACGTCCCGCCACAGAGGGGGCAGGTTGGATCCTCTCCTACCCATTGGCTGAGATTTGTTGGTGTTGGCAGTACTTCGTAGGTTGCCCTAACAATGAAGCTAATTCTTGTGGATTAAAAAAGTAATGCGTTACTAACGTTAGTAACTTTTGCGTTTCCCAATTTACTCAAACTCTGAAGTTTAGGCTTTATTTTTTATCCCACACTGCTAACTTGTGATCGTTCTGTGGTAGGCCTACTTTCTATTAGCCAATAGGCCCCAATATATACATATATTTTAAAACAGCAAATAATAATCTAATAAACCATGAATTGTTTACTAAGCAATTGAATAAACCACACACAAAATATTTGTTCAACTTATTTATTCTGGTCTCAAATGACCAACCAACAAGCCTCAAAACTCATGGCCTATATTCCCAGCTCAAAATAATATTCCCACATTCAAAGCGGACGAAATATAATGCTATAAGTTTCACAAAATGCTCAGCAATTAACGTTATTTAAGTTTATAGTAACAATATATTTCCCGTACTGTTTCTGTCCAAGCCACCCTCCAGATCAGCTGAGCAAACAGTAAGTTTTATTCAAGCTGCCGTTGCTGTGACTTTAGCTAGCCAGTATGCCAAGTTTACCTAGCTAACAACAAAGAGCCTATACAACCACTAAAGTCGAGCGCTGAGCAAACGTTTATTACCGGTTAAGTTACCACAGTTTCCTCCTGAACCAAAACGTATGAATTTAGAATACCCCTTAAAAAGTATTCATTCGTTATGCAACATACTAACATTAGCAAACCCTGAATAGCATGTGTGGTTTGCTGTAACCTTCTTCCTCACGCTAATGAAATAACTTTGAGGGGGCATAAGAAGGGGGGCTATATATAACGGTGAGCTCCCAAACTGCACGCAGAAATATAAACAGGAAAGAGTCATGTTTGAGCATAAACAGTAAAGAGTGACCAGGAGGCAAAAAAATACACATTTGTTATCGGTAAAATGCACAATATAGGGGAAAATAACAGTAACTAGTAACAGCCCCATTTAGATTTTCAGTAACTGTAGTTTAGTTACTCAAATGTGAATAATAACGTGTTACTTTACTAGTTACCGCGAATAGTAGTGAAATTACGGTAACTTTGTAACGCGTTAGTCGCAACACTCACCAACGCGTCACATAATAATTAGTTGGCCATGAACATCAATAGAGAGTACATTACACATGTTTATTTGAACTGTAAAATATGTCTAACGTAATGTTAGCTAGTTAAATCTACGCTTTTTCTTGTTCTGCCGTACCGTAATCCTGTTTGTCATTCTGCCTGAGTAGAATATGCTGAACTTGTGCTGTTGTTTATTTTGGTTTCAGGAGTTTGCTATTGATTGACGTACTGTCATTGTTTCACTTGCTCATAAGTAGAAAGAGCGGATGACCGTTCATTTGAGTTCAGTGGGGCAGACTCCATGCCACACAGCCAGGTCAATCAAGGTGTGGATGAAGGACCACAAGGTCCAAGACTCCCATGGCCAGCACATTCTCCAGACCTGAACCCCATTAAAAATCTCTGGAATGTGATTATGAGGAAAATGGATGGTCATAAGCCATCAAAAAAAGCCGAGCTGCTTGAATCTTTGAGCTGGGAGAGGCATAAAGTCACCCAACATCAATGTGAAAAACCGGAGAGCATGCTAAGATGTACAAAAGCTGTGATTAAAAATCTGCGTTATTCCAACAAATATTGCTTTCTGAACTCTTCCTAAGATAAAACATTAGTATTGTGTGGTTTAAACTGAATATGAACTTGTTTTCTTCACATTATTCGAGGTCTGAAAACACTGCATCTTTGTTTGTTATTTTGACTGGTTGTAATTTTATGCAAATAAATGACTATGGATCTAAATGACAATTTTTATTTCTTGGGGGGAATAAATGTTGTCAGTAATAAAAAAAATAGACGGAGGAAAACCTTTTTTTTTTTCTAAACGCATATGCTAATCAGTAAAACCAGTGGAACTGATCAATTTAACTGATTTAAATAAAGTCTGTCTCTAATCATTCCCATTTACAATTCTGTATATGGACAGGTTGGATTGCACCCTGTGGCTTCTTGAGTTTACAGATCATGGCGTTACCTGGCAAGTGATTAACTAACTAGCCCATTTGCTCCCGAAGTCTTACCATCCTTTGATGTCCCCTAGTTTGCAGGACTGTCTGATGTTTCCATTTCAAAAGATATGCCTGTTGAAGGAGAGATCAATGTGCCTGTTGGGCTAGTAAGTCAGGATGAGGAGTATTCAACTCTTGACGAACCTGTTAAAGAGACTATTGTAAGTTCTTGAAGCAAACATTTTCACAAATTTTAATTGCGAAGGCAATTTCTTGTCAGACCTATTTTGTGTACTAACAGCAACAATATCTTCCCTTCTACATGTTTATTTTGCAGTTAAGAGATCTGAAAGCAGTTGCCAAAAAATTTGTTCATGTAATGTATCCCAAGAAAAGCTCAACACTACTCAGAGACTGTGAGTATGCACCAGGACAGTGATACCTATTATTCCACAATGATTAAAAATGTAATAGAAATCCAGGTGTTAACTTTTGAGGCACAAAGTAAATGCAGCAAGAGATGGCCTGAAAGGGTAATGGAAGCACTGAATCAACATCAGCAATCTAAACAGATGTAAAATATTAGAAAAAAGATTTTGTAAAACGTTTAGTATTATTATTTCATAAATTTGTATTTTGGCTTTGTTGACCTTCCTTGTTTTTAGTTTTGACAAAGGGTGCTGACATTTGTGTTGTCCTGGTTACAAAAACAACAATTACGTCACTGAATGTATAGAAAAATAGAATCCTTATCAATGACATAGGCAGATTGCTAAATCATATGTTGGGGATTGCTGTTACCAACATTTTCCATGGCCAGTTCTCTGATTTTAAGTCTCCTAGTATGGAGGTAGATTTCTATCAAAATTAAACACACACCTCACAATTTGTGTTCGTAAATTTATTCCGCAAACACACAACTCTCAATTCGTGCTCGTAAAAATAATGCACAAATGTGTTTTTGCCACCCAAACACACCTCTCAATTTGGGTTCGTAGGTATCAACTTGTGTTTCGTAAATCATCATTTGAATGAATGCAAAAAAATATATCCACAACCACAAATTACAATTTTCAGATATGTTTCCAATGTTCACATTTACAAATGAAAAGCTTTGCTTGCGCACTGACTAATCTACATTTGGATATCTAAGGACACGCTTGATCTGCTTGGATTTACGCACAGAATTTTGAGACAAATATTACACTGTTCCCCATGTCGATTTGTAAGCGTAGCTAGTTTGTATCTAGCTTGAAGCTTCTTCTTCCTCAGCAATACCTAACACGGCCTGGTGTGCGTTTGACTGATCAGCACTGATCACTTTTGGAACAAGTGGCCACAATTCCACATGGTCTTTTAGACTACAAATTTAGGGAAGGCTTATAAATAGCCTATCCATTTGATTGTTAAGTCCTCAAGTAGGCTACGCTTGTTGACTTCACTGATAAGCCCATATTGACCAGATGTGATAGTCTTTTCTGACTGCAAGGTTTGGGCTTGTCACTGGGATAGTTTATGTAAATTCACTAACATTCTTCACCCCTCTGAAGATAGCAAAAACGAACGAAACGTTATCTAACTTTGTAGTTTGACAGCGGATTAGCTGGGGAAATGATAGATAATGTGGAATTTTGGACACTTAGACTTATATGCGCACTGATATCATCCTAGAACATTGAAATAGCAAAATACAAAAACAAAGTTTTTACTATCACTGTCAAGTCAACCTGGACCCAATCATCCAAAGTCAGCAAACGCTGTCATAGAGCACAGTGCCACCAGCAAGCTGGATGAGCATCACTGTCCCACTGCTAACAAATAAAACAGATTAACGATGGGATTAGAAAACTACAAGGCTTAATGCATTCAGGTTACTAATTTATACATGTTTAAGGAAATATTTTGGGTGGATTTACTTTTGACATATGAATGATAGTCAGATTGTAAATTATTGTTGGAGAGCCACTCATACGCGGTGGGTAACGTAGGCTAGAGAAGGCAAAGCTTTTCCTAAACGTGTCTAATAATTATAAACATAATGATGATCTATGTTTGCGATAGAAACATAATTCTGTAAAATGGGCTAACGTACAGGCTTGCTTTTAAATATGTAGGATTGTCAATACTAAATTTGTAACCACCCGCCACAGCTGTCATAGTTTGCGATTAGTGCATGTTGCGTTGTCCTCTGGTCGTTAAAACAAGTATGATAGTTGGTGAAATAACCAGTAGGCCTAGTTGGCCTACTTTTATTTTTACTGTGTTGCATTATTAGATGTGCGTTATTGTTTGCGGTCAGTGCATATATTGCTGTTATGAACATAACGCTGTCCTCCGTAGTCATTGACAATGGTAGTTGGTCAAATATGAGCCTTCCCAATTCCTCAGCCTCACCTGCCGCTTTTTCCTCATCCCAGCAGAATGACAACAGCGGCGCTCCGGCATTTCTCAATAGTAAAAACAAAAGTTACATATTTTCAACTAGCATATCAATACAGCCACAAAGACGCCCGCGGACTTTCCAAAAAGTGGGCAGCAGTGCCATGTCTATCAAATAGTGGACGTGCCTCTCGCTACTGATAGTATGCAATAAAAAAAATGACTCTCGGCAAGCATAATCAACTAAATTAGACCCATAATTTCCCCACGATAATCCGCTGTAAAACTACAAAGTTAAATAACGTTTTTTTAGTTTAGCTAGCTTCAGAGGGGTGAAGAATGTTAGTGAATTTAAATAAACTATCCCAGTTACAAGTGTAGCCCTAATCCTGCAGTCAGAAAAGACTATCATACAGTATCTGGTCAAAATAGGCCTATCAGTGGAGTCAACAAGCGTAGCCTACTTGAGGACTTAACAATCAAATGGATATTTATAAGCCTTCCCTAAATTTGTAGTCTAATTCTTGTCTAAAACATTAAAACCACCTGCCTACTATTGTGTAAGTCCCCCTCGTGCCGTCAAAACAGCTTTAACCCGTTGAGGCATGGACTCCACAAGACCTCTGAAGGTGTCCTGTGGTATCTGGCACAAAGATGTTAGCAGCAGATACTTGCAAGTCCTGTAAATTGCAAGTTGGGGCCTCTAAGGATCGGACTTGTTGTACCAGCACATCCCACAGATGCTCGATCGGATTGAGATTTTGGGAATTTGGAGGCCCAGTCAACACCTTGAACACTTGAACACTTGAACACATGTTCCTCAAACCATTCCTGAACAATTTTTGCAGTGTGGCAGGGCGCATTATACGGCTGAAAGAGACCACTGCCATCAGGAAATACTGTTGCCATGAAGGGGTGTAGGCCTACTTGGTCTGCAACAATGTTTAGGTAGGTGGTACTTGTCAAAGTAACATGCCACGCTCTCGTACCCATTGTAGGCACTTTCTGTGGTGGACAGGGGTCAGCATGTGCCCTCTGGCCCGTCTGCGGCTACGCAGCCCCATACGCAGCAAGCTGTGATGCACTGTGTTCTGACTAGAGATGTCAGAATACCAGAAATTTAGTAGGCAATACCAATACCAGTGAAACTCCACAGCAACGTGAAACAATCCAGGACAAGCATTTACCAATATGCTCAAATCTCTTGATGATTTTAAGCCCTAGAAATTAAACATCCAAAAATATCACTCATTCATTGACAACACAAGCTTCACTCTATCACTGAGCTGGCTTAAACAACATTGTTTACAACTAATACCCAATGGGCCTGTGCTAGCATTCTACTGCAAGCCAAACCAACTTTAATTTCTGCGTTCTGACTAAAAACACTGCATTCATTGTATAACACAGGTACATCAGTCAGCTAAATGTTCCACTACTTCAGTATCAAAGCTCGCGCACACTTTTTAAGAAAACCAGAATGTAATTGTGTCCAACCTGAGTCACATGGGGAAATATAAAGGCTCGCAAACAACATGTTTTGGGGGTAATGGGACTGTCTGCAATAGCTGTGTGCTTGGCTAGCAAATGGTATTTAAGATGAGATGTTCTCCGGTAGTTACTGATATCAATTGACAGTACCTGTAAATAACTTTGGTCTTCTCGACAGACCCATTTGGCAGGGTTTGTAGCTGAACTTGCCATTAAGAAATAAAATTTTCTTCATCCCTTGCTTGCTAGTTGCCGTCCGTTAATGGCGTCAAAAAAAGGTGTGGCGTTTAAACAAATGTGCGTTAACACGTTAAGTTTGACAGCCCTATGAAAAACAAAACAATAAATTAAATCCCAGATACTTGAACATACACTCCTTTTTTTAAATCTACAAAAAACGGTGGCATGTTGTCTTCTTGCAAAATAAATTTAAGAAACAATTAACATTACAAAAAAGAACAGTGGGAATTTAATTATTTAAAACAAACATTATTATTTTTAATTGCAAACAATAAACTTGTAATGCTGGCACGTCATTTCAATTGCAGTAGCCTACCCAGCCAAGACATGGAAAACATGGAAATAATAAATAGGCCTAGGCCCATTTAAAAGAAACAACATTAAAAAAGAGGCCTATTTATATAATAATAAAAAGAAACATACGTGCACATTTAGAACATGTCCAAGCGAGATCACAAGGAGTCAAATGTTCGCAAGCTGGCTGCTGAAGTATACAGGGTAGGACTTCAAGAGAAAGGGAACTTTTCCTTTATTTTGTAGCTTTTTCGCTTGTTTGCTGAGGCTGTGATTTTTACTATTATTAAACCTTTATTTAAAGAGAAAAATCACGTTGAGATTAAAAACCTATTTTTCAAGTGAGACCTGGGCACTATGCAGCCTATACAGTAGGATATACTGCTGCACGCTCATCTTACTTTTCTGCCATCATTAATGCTCCAAATTCCAACGCTCGGACCCTCTTTTCCACTGTGAGCAAACTCATTCAACCCTGCAAGGACACCATGTCTACTTCCTCCACCCAGCTTGCCAATTCCTTCCTTCAGTGTTTCAATGATAAAATATTTTACATTTAGTACTCCTTGAACTCCAAACCTCCCTCTGGCGCAGCCACAGTGTCTCCTGATGTGGGTGACGTTCTACTGCCTACCTCTGACAATCATTTCTCCTCATTTACCCTAGTTGACTCTGCACATGTCTCAAAAATAATCATGGCATCTACACCTACTACCAGTCTTCTTGACCCTCTTCCAACTGTCCTCTGCATATCATGTTTACCTACTTTACTTCCTCACCTAACTAACTTATTCAATTTATCCCTCTCCCAAGGAGTTTTTCCATCAGTCTTTAAAACTGCTTCTGTCACTCCAACACTAAAAAAATCTGGCCTAGACACAACCATTCTTGAAAACTACCGCCCTATATCTAACTTACCTTTCTTTGCAAAAACCTTGAAACGCATTATTGCATTTCAGTTACAACCATTTCTATCTGCCAATAATTTGTTTGAGCCCCTTCAGTCTGGTTTTCACACACTCCACAGCACAGAAACTGCACTCACTAAGGTTAACAATGATCTCCTCACCTCTTATGATGCTGGGGCCCTCAACATCCTCATCCTGTTAGACCTTAGTGCAGCCTTTGACACAGTGTGTCACACACTACTTATTTCTAGGCTGCAATTGTTTGGTGTTGAGGGCACTGCACTCTATCTTCTTCAGTCATATCTCACAAACAGACATCAATTCATATCACTTAATGGATTCACTTCTGATACGTCCCCAGTCACACAGTCAAACTGGCCATGTTTTCATGATAATAAATGTGTTCTTAAACTTATGTCCAACTTCTGTTTGGCTCCGTCCTGGAGCCCCTCCTGTTCATAATCTATATCCTTCCTCTTGGTCAAATGATTAGACATTTCAACTTCAATTTCCACTGCTATGCTGATGACGCACAGATCTACATCAGCACAACTTCCCTCGATAATCCTCCACTTGCCTGTATTGAACACTGCTTATCTACAATCAACCACTGGATGCAGGAAAACTATCTCAAACTGAACAGCAATAAAACGGAACTCCTCTTAATTGGCACCAAACACACCCCTAACTAAAGTTGACAATATCTCAATCTCCATTGATGATCTTAGTCTCCCCCTCCCCTTTAGTACGCAATCTTTGTGTGTTAATGGACACCACTCTTTCGTTTAGCTCTCATATCAATAACATGGTCAAATTATCCTTCTTCCATCTTAGAAACATTGCTAAAATCTGACCATCCATTTCCCATAGTGCAGCTGCCTAACTCATTCACTCATTAATCTTCTCCCGTCTTGATTACTGCAACTCACTTTTTTTCGGCATCAGCGCAACCTCCCTCCATAAACTCCAACTGGTTCAAAACTCTGCTGCTCGTCTTCTCACCTCTACAAAATCTTCTGAGCACATAACCCCCGTACTCTTTAATCTTCACTGGCTTCCGGTCAGCCAGCGCATCACCTACAAAATACTTCTCACCTACAAAGCTTTACACAATTTGGCCCCTCCCTACCTCACTGAACTGCTCCAACCTTTCCATCCTACCCGAACACTACGTTCCTCTGCAGATAGGCAACTGGTCATTCCACTAGCAAAACTGAAGCATTTTGGGGAGCGTGCATTTTCTAGGGCAGCACCGAAATTATGAAACTCTCTCCCTCCTGTAATTCGGAATTTAAACTCTCTATCAATCTTTCAAACCCACCTTAAAACCTATCTTTTCACCCTAGCATACCCTAGTTAACTCTGTTTAAAATCTGGTCCCTTTCTTTTACTGATACTATCCATTTGCTTACTTATAGTTAGAACTGTTGTTGCTGTCTGTCTTATACTATTTCTGTCAAATTGTTTATTTTATCAATTGCATAATTGCTCCTGTGAAGTTAACAATTTAGTTTAAAAAAGCTAGATATGTTGATTTTATTAGTGTATCACTCCAAATATCTATTTGTTAGCCATGTGCGTGCTAGCAATTTAGTGTTATGATTGGATTAGCTTACATTTTTCAGTACCGAAACAGTCACCACCGAAACAAATTATACCGTTTCGGTAGTGAGTGTGTATGCGTAATATCATCAATTAGTCATGATGAAGTCAATATAATGCATTTTGGACATTTTATAACTAACAGTGCATATGAATTTCTATTTTATGTTAATATAAATTTTATTTATTTAACAATAGCTTAGTGTTCAAACAAACCAACAATAGCAAAAATCTACTTTACATAAAAAACATATATGCATGAAATGCTTTCCTCATTACTACATATTCAACCATGTTAGGTAGTGACATATTTAGGGACAGGAAAGAAATAATAAATAAGGCTCACATATCTACTGAAATTACAGTCATACTATATATATATATATATATATATATATATATATATATATATATATATATTTAGTTTATATATATATATATATATATAGTATATTTGTGCCTTATTTATTATTTTATTTTATTTATACAGGGTTAACAGACTGAGACCTGTGGCCTATACTACGGACGGAGGTTAAACCACTCCGATCTAAATCGGGGTTAACAAGGAAACTTGGAGTTGACAAACTCAGATTATCCAAATGGGTGTTAAACAGTATTACAATGGTGATTAAGATGTGTGTTAGTTAAGCCTTTGTTGAAGTTTGTGCGCGTTCACATAAAAGGGGTGTGGTTGGTAACGTAAGGAGATATTTTGGCCAATGGCTCATGCTCCGTATTTTTGAACACTGGAAGACAGCACGTTGCTAATGTCAAGATATGTAGTTTAAATAAATGTTAACGGCTAAATCTTGGCAGCGCATTTCCGAAAGTAACAGTAATCTTGTCGTATGTGCATGTTTATGCAAAGCTACGGTCAATTTTACTCTCACAAATTTTCTAACCTCTATGATTTAGAATTTTAACCAATGTGTCCTATTTGCTAAATAATATATCTAAGATGTGAAAACAATTAGTATTAGGCTATTAAATTATAGCCTACACATGGGCTACTCCCTAAAGCACATACAGTGCATCCGGAAAGTATTCATACCCCTTCACATTTTCCACATTTTATTATGTTACAGCCTAATTCCAAAATGGATTAAATAAAAAAAATTCTCAACATTCTACATTCAATACCGCATAATGAGGTTTTTGCAAGCTTGTAGCATCATACTCAAGAAGACTTGAGGCTGTAATTGCTGCCAAAGGTGCTTCAACAATGTATTGAGTAAAGGGTGTGAATACTTATGTACATGTTATATTTTTGATTTTTATTTTTAATACATTTGCAAAAAATTCAAAAAAACCTTTTTCACTTTGTCATTATGCGGTATTGTATGTAGAATGTTGAGAAAATTTTTTTATTTAATCAATTTTGGAATTAGGCTGTAACATAATAAAATGTGGAAAAAGTGAAGGGGTATGAATACTTTCCGGATGCACTGTACATATGCATGTCATATACATACAAGATTGACAAGAGTAGATTTTACAATTGTCTTTCTGTTTTCAAGTGAAAAGCATGATCTTATTCTATATAGAGCTCTAAGTCTGATCCTCACCTTCTTTGTGAGTTCAAGCACATGCGTCTTAAATTATAACTTTTCATCTAGGGAAAGTCCCAAGTATTTGTAAACTGCAACACGCTCAATTTGGGGCCCATTAAGGGAGCAAATGTTATATGGCTTATAATTTTACTTTTTGGCCCTTGAGAAAGCATATACTTAGTTTTTGACTCATTCAGGACTAATTTTAGATTTCTTAGGGATTTCGGTACACAATTAAATGCCCTTGTCAGGTTTGATATTGCCTGCCTAAAACTGAACCTTGTGGCACACCATTTTCTATGGCTACAACCTTTAATTTCAAACCTTTAGCATCTATGCACTGGGTTCTATCAGAGAGGTGGTCCTGAAACCATGTAAAGTCTGCATCATTAAATCCCAGGAAGGCTAATCTATCCAGAAGCAATCTGTGATTGTATCAAAAGCCTTTGACATATCAATGAACAGAGCAGCACGATGTTTCTTATCATCAAGAGCAGTAATTATGTAATTTACTACAAGAGTAGCTTCTGTAATACAGTAGTACTATGACCAGCTCTGAAACCCGACTGAAAAGGACTTAAAATATTATTAGTGGACAAGAAAGCACAAAGCTGTTAATTTACCAGATGTTCTTACATCTTTGCTAAACATGGGAGTTTGGAGATAGGTCTGTAATTATTTAAGTCACTTGCATCCCCCCCTTTATGTAAAGAGTAACCAGAGCTGATTTCCATATTTTAGGCATTAAACCAGAAGTGATTGTTAAATAAAAAATATGTCAGAGGGTCGGCTATGAAGGGGTCAGAAAGCTTTAGCAGATACGGGTCTCATTAATCTACACCCATAGAAATTCTCGTATGCTTGGAGTTGCATAGGGCATGTAGAACTTCCAAGCAATCAAATTGTCTGAATGAAAAGGAAACACCATTTCCATGGGAATTAAACGGGAATATGTCTTTTTCTACACCAGTGTAAACGGCATCTGGTGCCAATTGTGCCCCAATAGCTCTACTGCATTCTTCAAAAGTGAGCCTGATTTTATAAAATGATGGTTAAAAGCATCACAAATCTCCTTTTTAATCAGTTACTGGACTGGAGACTAGCTTTATTTGCTGGGGGAGACGGGATGAAACACTGCCTTTATGTGATGTAACCACTTTCCAGAATTTTGCTGAATTGTTTCCACATTAAGATACATTTTTCAAATAATATGTAGATTTTGTACTTTTCATCATGTATGTACATGTATTTCTAAGATGTCTAAATGTTTACCATTCTATCACAAGTTGTAGATCTAGCTTATGCCCAAGCTTTGTTTCTCTGTAATATTTTCTCTCCTATTTCATAAGTGTACCAAGGATTGCTTCTATTTTTTAGTCAAAATTTTGTAAAAGGGGCATGTTTGTTTGCCAATTAATTAAAAAATTGTTCGAAAATATTCCAGGGCTAATTCAGCATCTGGAAATAGAGCTATAGATGAAATGGTGTAACATACAGTATATTCAAAACTAAAACATTTTGTTTGGCTTTTCTTCAACCTTGAATTTGAACCATTTCTTTAGAATCGCCCATATATGTGTGTGTGTGTGTGTGTGTGTGTGTGTGTGTGTGTGTGTGTATAATATATTTGAGCAATTTGTCTGAATGTGAAAATAATTCAGCAAAATTCAGGAAAGTGGTTAAATCACTTGAAGGCATTGTTTCATCATGTCGTCCGATATTGCCAGTAACTGATAAAATGGAGATTTGTGATGTTTTTAACCATAATTTTAGAAAATGAGGCTCACTTTTTTATGAATGCATTAGAGCTGTTTACGTTTTTTCAACTCGTTAGAATAATATTTAAATATTGTAGTAGCCATCAGTAATGTTACTTTTTTTTTAACTAGAGGGTATTTCTTTCAATAAAGAACTTTGAGTCGTAGAGCAGGACCTGTCCTTGAGCCCCTCCCGACCCTAGTTAAAAACAAAGTAAAGTTACCTGCTTCCTCATCATCGACATCACGGGTATATTTCTTCTAATCTTTGAGCAATATTACCTAGAATAACTTCTGAAAATGCAATCAGGAATATTTTTAATACATAGCTTATATTTATCGTTTATTGAAGTAACGTTAGAATAAGTATTCTGAAAACTCAATCAGGAATATTTTAATACATAGCTTACACTAACGTTGTTGGCTACATTTATTGAAATAGGCCTAATGTTACCAGCCGCCTATTATGATTTAATGACTTGAGTTCGCTAACTAACGTTAACGCTGGCTGGAACATTATTTCCCGATTATTAATAATAACCAGTTGGCCATTAACATCAATACAGAATAAAGTGTGAATGTTTATTTGAAGAATAAAATCAAACTTAACGTTAGTTAGTTACATCTACTTTTTCCTTGTTATCTGGTAAAGTAGCCTAATCCTATCCTCTGCCGCCCTGTTTGTTGCTCTGCCCGAGCAGAAAATGCTGTACTTTGCTGTTGTTTATTTTGTTGTCATGAGTTCGCGACAACCTTGGCTTGGCTAATTTGATGTCCTGTCACCTGTTCCAGTTGAGCAAAATGGGTTGAGCTGATGACCGTTCATTTGAGTTTAGTAGAGCGGTCTGCGCAGAGTGGTGAAATGGCGAGTTAATTACATTTAATGAAATTCTGAAGCCATGGCGGTATAAATTCTGCGGATGTCCATAGCGGAAACACTGAAGGGGGTATGCAAGTGACTTAAATAATTACAGACCTATCCCCAAACTCGCATGTCTAGCAAAGATGTTAGAATATCTTGTAAATTAACTGCATCGTACTTTCTTGTCCACCAATAATATTTTAAGCCCTTTTAAGTTTGGTTTCAGAGCTGGTCATAGTACTAATACAGCAGCCACTCTTGTAGTAAATTATATAGTTACTGCTCTTGATGTTAAGAACCATTGTGGTCAACTGGTTTCAGGACTACCTCTCTGATAGAACACAGTGCATAGATGCTATGGGTATGAAATCCAAGGTTGTAGCCATTAAGAATGGTGGGCCACAAGGTTCTGTTTTAGGTTCTACATCAGTGTTTCCCCTATATGCACCTAGCAACGGAGGTGCGCAGCTGCTGAAATTTGACCGCTGCTGACTAACATTAAATGATGTTGCGCTATGGACACTTCATATCCAGGTCAAGTCACACATCTGTGAGTAAAGCATATAAACAGTGACGGACTGAAATAAAAAAAATTTCCCCGTCATTTGCGACACAAGGCCCTATTTCCAAACTCAACACCAAAACCACAGGCTGACCAGAATACAGATATTTCATGCAGATATTCGAAACACCGACAACAATGCACACAATAGGCTACTGCGATCTATATGATATGATATGCGCAACTAGAACATTCAGCACAAATACATAGGCCAGACTTATTAAACACTTGTAAGTAATAATACAATAGCTCCACCAAAATATGTAAAGAGCACTGAGAAACTTTGCGCTTTACCGGATATGTCCGAACAACGATTATAACAAGCACCGTGTAAACGTTGACAATGAAACAAGCAATGCATTGTGAAAGCACAAAAATACGTTGTTTTAATCCATCGTTCTATTATTGTAGTTTTATCAATGAGGTTTTGCAATGAATAGGCTAAGACGACGTTCAATAGCTTGTAAATACAGAATAATACAATACAGAGGAATAAAAACATTTATTTTCATAGATGAGCACTACACTACTTAAACAATTAATTAAACAGTACACATGTTGCTATTTTTTATTTACTAAGAAGAAATCGAAGCGTAGTAGTCTAGCTCCAAGCAGCACACTTTCTGTTGGGGGGACACCGGCAAACGTACAGAAACCTCCCGGAATTTCTTTTTCAGTTATTGGTTATAATGTGACAACAATTAAACACCATTTATAGGCAAATATAGCATAATTGATAAAAACTTTATTATTAAAAATTACGTCAAGCAGTAAACATAGATAGGCACGCGCTTGCAAATATTTCGGCTGCATGCTTCACCAACAAAAAAATTGTAAACCTTGTAAAATTGAGAAAAACATTGCCTTTTTTTGTTTACATGGCATTGCTGGGCAAGTTGCATTTTTACCTTACTCCACTTTTAAAACACAAATCCAGTAGTTAATGGGACACGCTCATAGGACTACATGTATATCACCCCAAAGTGAAAACAGAACTTGGTAAATTCGCTTAATATTTTTTTGCCTCCTAAATGGAACAGGGTTCAAAAGGAATTGAAATTAGAGCAGTTTGTTTCTGTTGAACAATTTAAACTTTTATTGGATTGGATTGATTTCGGAGCAGGAGAGTGTTCTTGTTTTGGTTGAAACTTAAATAAAGTACTGTATTATAAATATTGTACTGTATTGTAAATATTGTAACACTTTTTTTTTGGTCTTAGTTACATAACGTATAACCTCTGCTTTGTTTTTAGGGGATTTATGGGGACCTTTATTACTCTGTGTGACACTGGCTCTGTAAGTTGTAAATTTTTATTGTTTATAATAATAAATAACCAAAAATAGCATGTATCAAGAGACAGGAAGTATTCTGTGATTTTAAACATTTGGTTTGGAACCTATGCAAATAATATTGTCCAATATCAAGTTGACTTTTTTATATCTTTTTTAGGATGTTGCAGGGTGGTTCAGTTGACAGTAAAGATGATGGAGGGCCCCAATTTGCAGAGGTTTTTGTAATTATTTGGTTCGGATCCTTTATCATCACCCTCAACTCAAAGCTGTTAGGAGGCACAATGTAGGTTTACATTTGACTGTTTACAGAAATGATTAATATAAACTGCATGGCCATTAATTGATAACAATGCTAATGGGCAAACCTACAATATAACAATGGATATTGTTATCACCGTGATTGGTATACTTTTTGGCTTTGTAACCTTGTTTAGCAAAGTGATGAAATATGACAAAAACAATCGATTAAAATAAAACTTTTTTTTTTTAAATGGTCATCAAAATGTATATATTGTACATATTACAGTAAATAAACCATTTAAAAGATAATATCAATAGCAAAGGCCTGAACAGCAGACGTCATACAGTTAATAAGTGGTGCAATCATCTACCTTATTTAAGGTGAACTAAATAAAAATTTAAGCCTTTTGGACACATTTGAAAGACGATAAGGTGTCCTTTAGCCTTATTGAACTTTTGGGGAAATTTTTTTTAAGTTAAGGATCTCTAATGTGAAAAGAAGAACTTTTATTCATTACAGTAGTTGCCGTTGTTCCCTGGCCTACACCTGTTTTATCGCTAGCGTGGTATTTCTGTTATTATATCTGTGTTACGTCTGTTGCTGTACAAACTGTTGTTTTGGAGAAAATTCAGATGTTTTTATTGTTCTCTTTCTGCAGATCATTTTTCCAAAGCCTGTGTGTCCTAGGCTACTGCATCATGCCTTTGACCGTGGCAATGGTGGTGTGCCGGATAGTGCTGCTTGGAGGGTCAGGACCAGTCTGGTTTATAGTGAGACTTATTGTGGTTACGGCATCATTTGGCTGGTCCACGTTTGGTAAGCATAGCAGCTATCATTATTTTTTATCTCTAGATATGTAAATGCGACAAATTAAAGGAAAAACCAACACTGTCTTAGTATGGTGATGGGCCACCACGTGCCGCCGGAATAGCTTTAATGCTCCGAGGCATTGATTCTACAAGGCTCTGGAACCCTACTGGAGGGATGGAACCAGCAGCGTCTCTAGGGGGGTTTAGGCCGCAGCGGGTGACCCCATCAGAAGGGGCGACACCAACATAACGATCAATATAAAAAAAAAGAAAATTCAGAGTTCAGTGTTTAAGTGAAATGTATAATTTTATATAATTGTATCCCTGTAGTTACTTCTACCAATTTACATTTTTTTACGTAAACACTGTTGACGTGTACTGTCTGTATTAATATAAAACTATGGAAATTGACTTTCTGAACCTTCTAATGCACTCCGGTCAGAGCGGTCATTATTGCCCAATTATAATGACTCTTCGAATCACGTGGTTTCGTCTGCAGCTCTGCACGCACTGCTTGCATGTGCTGTTGTTTTTGTTGATGCTGATGTTTTTTAGCTGTCTTTTTTATCAAGTTAACTAAGTTATCACCGGTGCCAAGCATGTGCGAGTTGTAGGGCGCTTTTTTTGTTTATGTAAAGTAACAAGAAAACAAGTATAGCAAATATAGCAAATATAACTGCAAGCAGATATTGCGGTGGCCGGCAATGTAAAAAGACTTACAGAAAACATGAACATTAAGGTGAAAATTAGGAAAAAAACATTAATATAACAAAAGGAAAACAAAGAATTCATATAAATAAAATTTGCTTACAACTTAGAATTGTAAACTTTTAACATTTATTAAAAAAATACAGTATTTAAGGTACATTGTTTTTTTACTTTCAGTCGTGATTGAAAATAAGACAAATATTTTCTATAATAATTATTTAAATTGGACAAATATTGACGCAGTTAAAAATAGAAATGACCAGTACTGTTTACAGTAATACATTTTGATGCACGGAGCTCAATTATTAATCCATGGACAAGCTTGGTTTTGTTTTGAAAGTAGAGCATGATACACAGTGAGTGTGTCAAATCCAACTGAAAAACTACTAAACTGCGATATTTATTAAAAAAATCTGTTCTGAGTTCTGAGATTTTACATACTTCAAGGTCTTTTTTTTGTCTTTATATATATATATATATATGTTTTTTTTTTTTTATTATAAACATTGTCACCGCAGGGGTGACACCAACCATTGTTCCTCCACTGGATGGAATACCTTTCTTCCAAAAGATATTCCCTCATTTGGTATTTTGACAATTGCGGTGGGAGGCGCTTGCATCAGGATAGAAATGTTTCCTCATAGGATAAAGTTGATCACTCAGAACAACTTTGTATTGATTTGTAGTGACCCGTCCTTCTACGTGGTCCCAAACCATGCCAGCAAAAAGCCTCCCACAGACCCACCAGATCCCTTCGCTGTAGGGGTTAAGCATTCAGGCCTGTACTGTTCCATTGGTGTTTCCACCCCTATTCACTTATGTCTTTCCTATATATCTTAATGCAGATGTCACTTTAGTCACTGTTCCTTATGAAACACTATCCAGTTGAGCAGTCTGTGATTGAATCTCCTGCCATCCGTGCCCCAACAATGAACCCTCTTTTAAAGTCACTTAGATCTTTTTCTCTTGCCATCTTGATACAAAATCAGAATCAACTGGGCCTGCTCAGCATTTGTATACATGCCACAGGCCATGATTGGATGTTAATTGCTTTTTAGGTTTTGTTGTAGCCTAATATGCACAGGGAGTTAACCTTAACACTATCTCATCCGAACCAGCTTGCGGTGATCAAACTTGGATATTTGTGCTACAATATGTTAATATCACGGTAAAGAACGCTGATTTTCTTATTTGTGATTTACTAGAACAAGAGAGTCCACTAGTTAATGTAAGAGCATTTAATATTTGGATGAATGCTTTCAATAGTGAATGTGAGACTGTTTTCAGTTATGAATTTGTGTGTGTGTGTGTGTGTGTGTGTGTGTGTGTGTGTGTGTGTGTGTGTGTGTGTGTGTGTGTGTGTGTGTGTGTGTGTGTGTTTTGAGTAGTGAGTGTTTATTGGTGAATGTGAAAGGCAAATAATTTTTTATGTAAATAGCACATCATAGTATGGAATTTAAGAGTGGTTGATAGTAAAGGCATGAGCATTTTATTTGTGTGTGAGCGCTTCACTAGTCTATGTAAGAGGGTTCACTAGGTAATGTAAGAGCTACTAAGTACATTTAGTAGCTAATGTGAGGGGACTTTTTGTCAGTGTGTAGTGCATAGTGAGTATATGTAGTAGTGAATGTGAAAGGAAAGTATCAATTGTGGCCTAATTGCCACCTCATAAAAGAAGGCAATTTGTTGCCACATACACTATACACTATGAATGAATACACTAGCTAGCAACGGAACGACATACAACAACATTCGAGCGCTGTTCGTTGCTATAGCTAGCTAGGTAACATGTTGTTTAAACTAAGTGTATTCAGAGTTTTTACATGGAAAATTTAATGAGACTACCAGGTAAAGCAAATCTGTTTGACGCACACATCTAGATAGCACCAATACAGGGCTGTACAGTGCGACAGTTTTGATCGTGCCACTAAAAATTATTCGGTGCAAACTGAAATATGAATCCACTTGCACTGCGCTGGTCATTCATTTAAACCAGTGTTCATTTTGTCAATGAAAATTTTGACTAAAAGTCTTCGTTGACGACTTTATTTTTTCATGACTAAATTGTTACGACAACGTAAATTAAAAAATATTGACGACAAATTAATATGAAATGTCTGTTCATTATGTCCTGACAAATTAAGACGAGACAAAATAGCTGGCTCTGTTCTGGCGGACAACCTAGATCAAAGTTGCCGTCTCAAGGCATTGGTTGTTTTCCTTTTTAACGGTTAATTTAACTGAATAACATTCTCCCTGCCTTCATGCATCTTTCTCATTTGATGTTTATTTTTCCCTGTTCTTGAATCTGTGTATGTCTGTGCAATTCGTATCAATGCCAGGCTATTATTATTAGAATTATATTATTATTATTATTATTATTATTATTATTATTATATTATTTTTATAATTTGAACAAGCTAACGTAACCTTTTGAGAGCTCCAAATCTACCTAAAACCATGCAGTTTCTGCCAAGCTAACGGTAAATATAAGTTATATGATTGATTCAATAACATTAGGAAAACTTAACGTTACGTGTCATAGTGCCTGCTCTCGCTTTGGAAGCAGTGACACTCACCTCAGAGCGGTGCTAACCTCATCATTCAGTTTAGACAGACTGCATAAGCTAGTTACGTTAACATCGCGGTTATGGTCAACGTCAGCCGCTGCCCTCTTAATAGTTGCATAGAGCGCCGCGTTTAGCCTACTGTTCAAGTGGTTGCATGTGTAGAGGTGTGCATATAAACCAGAGCCATTTATGTTCATTCCCCTTAGGAGTCAGGACTAAAACATTGACACAAATTTGACCAAAACGAAAACTGATTATCACTGGCTAAATATTGACTAAAACGATACAAAATGAAATTACAAAAATTTTACTTTAACGCAACCACAATTTTCAGTAAGCGACGAAGACTGAAACTAAATTAAAAAATGCTCGTCAAAATTAACACTGATTTAAACGAAACATTACGAACTACGCCTGCTAACAACAACTTTATAGCATACAAGAAGACAGCCAAGTTACACTATTCAGACATCAACCAAAATGATGAAAACAAAGTTAGTTAATAAGTTAAAGTTAATTAGTTAAAGTAATGCACTGCTCCGACTGCCGCTTTTTCATTGATGAGAAAGTGTTTATTTTATACACTGCCTGGCCAAAAAAAAAGTCACCACCTGGATTTAACTAAGCAAATAGGTAAGAGCCTCCCATTGGATAATTACTGCATGGGTGATTATGTTTCAGCTGGCAACAAGTTATTTAACCCTAAATGACACAGTGAGAAGCTTCTCAGTTCTTAAACAACCATGTCGAAAGACACATCCTGTGGTTGTGGAAAAGATGTTAATCAGTTTCAGAAGGGTCAAATTATTGGCATGCATCAAGCGAACAAAACATGAAGGAAATTGCTGAAACTACTAAAATTGGGTTAAGAACTGTCCAACGCATTATTAAAAACTGGAAGGATAGTGGGGAACCATCATCTTCCAGGAAGAAATGTGGTCGGAAAAAAATCCTGAATGATCGTGATCGGCGAGCACTTAAACGTTTGGTGAAATCACATCGTAAAAAAACAACAGTACAACTTAGGGCAATGTTCAATAGTGAAAGTAAGAGCATTTCCACACGCACAATGCGAAGGGAAGTCAAAGGATTGGGACTAAACAGCTGTGCAGCTGTAAGAAAACCACTTATCAGTGAGGCTAATCGGGAAAACAAGGCTTCAATTTGCTAGGGAGCATAAAGATTGGACTCTGGAGCAATGGAAGAAGGTCATGTGGTCTGATGAGTCCAGATTTACCCTGTTCCAGAGTGATGGGCGCATCAGAGTAAGAAGAGAGGCAGATGAAGTGATGCACCCATCATGCCTAGTGCCTACTGTACAAGCCTGTGGGGGCAGTGCTATGATCTGGGGTTGCTGCAGTTGGTCCGGTCTAGGTTCAGCAACGTTATGTGGCCAAAGAATGAAGTCATCTGACTACCTGAATATACTGAATGACCAGGTTATTCCGTCAATGGATATTTTCTTCCCTGATGGCACGGGCATATTCCAAGATGACAATGCCAGGATTCATCGGGCTCAAATTGTGAAAGAGTGGTTCAGGGAGCATGAGACATAATTTTCACACATGGATTGGCCTCCACAGAGTCCAGACCATAACCCCATTGAGAATCTTTGGGATGTGCTGGAGAAGACTTTGCGCAGTGGTCCGACTCTCCCATCATCAATACAAGATCTTGGTGAAAAATTAATGCAACTCTGGACAGAAATAAATGTTGTGACATTGCAGAAGCTTATCGAAACAATGCCACAGCGAATGCATGCCGTAATCAAAGCTAAGGGCGGTCCACCGAAATATTAGTGTGTGACTTCTTTTTTGGCCGGGCAGTGTATATATATATATATATATATATACAGTGCATCCGGAAAGTATTCATACCCCTTCACTTTTTCCACATTTTATTATGTTACAGCCTAATTCCAAAATGGATTAAATTAAAAAAATTACTCAACATTCTACACACAATACCGCATAATGACAAAGTGAAAAAAGTTTTTTTGAATTTTTTGCAAATGTATTAAAAATAAAAAAATAAAATATCACATGTACATAAGTATTCACACCCTTTACTCAATACATTGTTGAAGCACCTTTGGCAGCAATTACAGCCTCAAGTCTTCTTGAGTATGATGCTACAAGCTTGCCACACCTATTTTGGGACAGTTTCTCCAATTCTTCTTTGCAGATTGTCTCAAGCTCCATCAAGTTGGATGGGGAGCGTGGGTGCACAGCCATTTTCAGATCTCTCCAAAGATGTTCAATCAGGTTCAAGTCTGGGCTCTGGCTGGGCCACTCAGGGACATTCACAGACTTGTCCCAAAGCCACTCCTTTGTTATCTTGGCTGTGTGCTTAGGGTCGTTGTCCTATTGGAAGGTCAACCTTCGCCCCAGTCTGAGGTCCAGAACGCTCTGGAGCAGGTTTTCATCAAGGATCTCTCTGTACATTGCTGCATTCCTCTTTCCCTTGATCCTGACTAGTCTCCCAGTTCCTGCTGCTGAAAACCCCCCACAGCATGATGCTGCCACCACCATGCTTCACTGTAGGGATGGTATTGGCCAGGTGATGAGCAGTGCCTGGTTTCCTCCAGACATGACGCTTGGCATTCAGGCCAAAGAGTTCAATCTTGTTTTCATCTTACCAGAGAATTTTGTTTCTCATGGTCTGAGAGTCCTTTAGGTTCCTTTTGGCAAACTCCATGCGGGCTGTCATGTGCCTTTTACTGAGGAGTGGCTTCCATCTGGTCACTCTACCATAAAGGCCTGATTGGTGGAGTGCAGCAGAGATGGTTGTCCTTCTGGAAGGTTCTCCCATCCCCACAGAGGAACACTGGAGCTGTGTCAGAGTGACCAATCGGGTTCTTGGTCACCTCCCTGACCAAAGCCCTTCTCCTCCGATTGATCAGTTTGGCCGGGCGGCCAGCTCTAGGAAGAGTCCTGGTGGTTCCAAACTTCGGTATCTTCAATTGCCTTAAGCCCAGTTTATACTTCTGCGAAGGAGCATGTAAATGGCTCTGCGTAGCTTCGCAGAGAAGGGGGTTCTGGGAAAATGTAGCTCACCAAGGCTTGACGACGTGTTGACGGGGAGTCCTCCCTAATCCTAACAGCGCGTTGCGTTGCGCAAAGTGTCTTCTCAGTGCGTCAAACAATCGCTGATGGGTAGGAAGCAAGTAGATATATTCGGTAATATTTTTGGCTGTATCCAAAACAAATGAAAACGCAGATGACACAATGAAATGGAGCAGATAGGCAGATTTTCAATAGCCTTCGAATCACATTAGTGGTTTTCTAGGCACTTAGCTTGTACATATAGGCTATATGTTACAACTGTTTTCTGTATTGTTTGATAAACTGGATGTGAATGTATTGAACAGCACTTGGGTCAGCACTGCTTGTTTTAAACGTGCTCTATAAATAAACTTGTTTTGATACAAGAAAATATGAAAAGCAGTGAGCAACCTTCAGTCTCTTTGTTTATACTTTCGCGGGACATGAACGGGGTTTCCGTGTATGTGCTGCTTCTACGGTTTTCTGTACATTCTGGATTACCAAATGCGACACTGCCACCTAGTGGGCCCGTTAAACTTACATTTAAGTATTTAGACAAACTACTGTGCGAACGTAAGCACCAAATTTACGTTTACGTTCGCTAACGCACTCTCGCAGAAGTATAAACCAGGCTTACACATGAGTTTGCTGCTGTCGAAAACAAGCACCTCCCCAAGTGTCATATATCTTTGTTTTCAGAATTTCATTGGCTATTCATTGCGCCAGTCATCAGCTTAATTATTTGTGATTGGCTGGAACTTCTACATGAAATAGGTAGGCAGTCCCTTTCTTACATAGTGGTCTATGGTTAGCTATTGTTGGCTGTTTACAAGCTATGGAAGTTTGTATTGGGTCAAGTGACCCAACAGGTGTCTATCGGAAGGTCAAAGGTTCGACCAATAATTTGAAACAACATATAGCAAATTTGTTTTTATTTTAAAAAAAAAAGTATTACAACAACAGCGATTTACATCTTTAAGACATACAGCACAATTTCCAATATTATGAAACACGTTGACAGCATCTAATAATACAAATACTGTACATATCTAAATAAAAATAAATATAATTATATTATAAAACTAACAGATTGATTATATGTTCTAACGACAGCTTATTACATTCAAAAAAAGTAAAAATATTTTTAGACACAAGATTTATGACAAAGGATGTTTTTGAAAAATTAAATCTTTCTAGTTCCATCCAAAAACGTGTAGAGTAAAAGCAATAATAAAAAATATGCAATATGGATTCAGGTTCATCATTACAAAAAGTTAATTTGTCGTCTATTCCAACAAACTTGGAAAGTAAGCAATAAGTAGGGTAAATGTTGTGCAAGATTTTGAAGTGTACCTCTCACTTTATTTACAATACAAAATGTATACGTTAGAAGCATTGCTTTCTGCCAGTTAATATTAGAAAAATTAGAATTCCAAAAACATTTCCCACAAATACCACTTTTCTTTTACTACAGAAGATACTTCTTCTGTGTTTATTGGAGCATTGGTCACTCATTATGTGATGTGGGATGACGTATCACATCTGGTTATCCCAAAGTCATATTATTATTATGTGATGCGTCAGTGATGACGCATCACTTCTTGTTATGCAAAGTCATATTATTATTATGTGATTGTGTCTTAAGACGCAATCATATAATCACATAATCATATACTGTTATCGATTAGTTTCATTATTATTTTTCTACTTTATTATTAGCCCCATTCTTATGACATTAACTACGGTCGCAATTCTGAGCATTTCGCTTCCATTGCAAAGACAAAATGTCCATCCCCTTGTACACAGCTAATTAATCTGTCCACTAGTTATTTTTTTTATTGTATTTTTTACACGTTTAATTTGCCCATAGACAATGAATGGGAAAACAGATTAGGCCCTCTTGTGGACTTTGAATGAAGGAGCAATTTGCTCCCCGTCCGAGTGAGAGTAGCATGGACTCACGATAGCTCTACAAGTCAAACCAAGTTTATCGTAATTCACCAGATTCCACCGGCACTTGGAATAAACCCTCAAACACCATTGACAAGACACTGCATATTGAATGTGAGTTAAGTTGTATTTGTTTCATGTTAAAAACAAATTCTGGTGACTTGGACAGCAAATTTAACCGAAGTTAGCTAGCCAAAAGTGTGAGTTTCTATATGAGTATGACAGCTGGCACCATATGATTAGCTCATGATAGCTTGCTGGAATGCAGCAAAATTAACTTCTTTAATGTCAACATGAAGGCACTGATTAACATGTATCAAGTGTTCCCCACAATGGATATGTGCCGCTGTTAAAAAAGTTTTTGTTTGGTTTGGATTTTTAGTGAACTCCCATTGATGGGACTAGACTACTACTCGTCTAACGTTGCGAACGTTCGTTACCTTTTTGCAAATGATTATACAAGCCCCTTATTGGCCAAAGTTTAATAGTACAATTTTCTTCATGCTAAGGTGATTATTAGCAAGGCAAAACTGTTATAATCACGACGTAATTGAAGAATTTGCATTTTGGATTGGTTTTGGAACATGATAGGTAAGCCTTGTAGACATCTAGCTAAACTTGACGCTACTGTTGCAGTAGCCTAAATATGTCACTCTCCCTTCTAACAAATTGTCTTACATCTTGGATGTTCCACAACTTTCTTTATTTAATGATAGAACTGATGTAGGCAACTTCTGTTTTTACCGAAGTGCCAGAGGAATTAATTACCGAAATGTTGGGCTTCTTAAAGTTGCAGTGCACCAGTGACTAAGAGCTTGGTTTTGAATGTCATATGAATCTAATCATAAAAAAAAAAAAAAAATTTAAATACATCTAGTATTCGCCCAATTCTATAATAAAAAAAATACAGAGAAGTTGACGCATTCTTTTATCACAGGTTACATAGAATAAACTATCTAAAGCTGCAAATGGGTCAGAGTGTTGCAGCCAGAGCCGGACTACAAAGAGACATTTTAATTCAAACAGGGTCAAATGGAGGGAGCATAGCATAAAGTTTTAACCTGTGTTAGCGTTTTGCAAATGTATTGTTGGGCAATTTCATTGTTTTACTGTTTTACAAACATGTTTTGTTTTGTATTACTTTGAAACATTTTTGTTTTGTTCTTTCACTCTGTCATAGCTTGTATGAAATGCACTATACAAATACAAATTATTATATTTTTTACATGAGAAGGGTACACAGCCCCTGAAGTCCCGAAAGGGAATCTTTTTTTTAGATTGTGCGTACAAGTTATCTGGTGGGCTCAATTTATTATCCTATTAGCTTATGTCATGATTCTAGCATGCTGCTAAACGAACTTCGAACAAGCATTTACACTGAAGACAGTAGGCTTCTTTATGTGTTTACTGTAACCCATAGCAGGATTGAATTGGCTAAATCCAACATTACAAAAAAAAATCCAACATTACAAACACCTATGTGGGCAAACAGGCAAGCACTACAGTTCCATTAAGAAAGTGTATTAAAATGGTAAAACGAGGAGCCTATTAAACAAGCATTTACACTGAAGACAGTAGGCTACTGTTGATTTAATGTTTGACAGATTATCAACATGCTTTTATCATATTTGCAGCTTAATTAACGGGCTATCTTAAATTATTATCATAGTCATTATTTACATCAACTCTTCATATAAGCCACCTTAGCAGCATGCTATGTAGGGGAGACCGGGGATGGTTGCAACACTTCATTTCTTTCAGTTACTCAGAGGCTAATTGACATAGCTAGACACAACCAGCCAAACTTGTATATATGAAACTTATATCTGTCTTCTATTATTATTATAAGCCCCATTTTCCGTCGCCTTCTTTTTGGGGGGGGGGGGGGGGGGGGTTACTGAATGCTATCCATCACAATTTGGATGTTAACGTTATTTCCATGGGGTCTAGCTAGTCTTAAGTGGCACCATAAATGATAGCTTACTGATAACTCTGCAAAAGAGCATTAGGTTAGGACACCTCATGCTACCGTGCTTAGCCATACATAGTGGGATTATGCCGTGGTTACACTGCTGCTTGCTGCATGTGAATTCTATTTGTTTAAGTGGACGTTAGCTAGCTGAAGTGTGCATAGCTAAAGGCACCATAAATAATTGCTTGCTGCAAAGCTAACTCCTTCATTTGTTACTGTAGCGTGATTAAAACGGCCAAATCAAAAAATACAAAGCAGTGTCAAAATGAACAGACTGGCTGATACACACAGGCTATTTAAACAGGCGGCAGCTGAGTTTCATTAAGATTATTTAAAATGTATTTCAATGGTAAAATAATTAGTATTGAACAAGTATTAACACTTAAGACAATAATCTACTGCTGATGTTATGTCTGCAGCGCTGTCCACTTGAGATACGCCCGCCAGAAGCCTTAAAACGAAGGTTGAGCTAACACGAGGACGTAGGGGAGACTGGGGACGGTTGCAACACTTTTTCAATTTTTCTGTTACTCACAGACAATTGAAATGGACCAGCCAAACTTGTATATACAGTATTAAACTTATATCTGTCTTCTAATTACCCATCCAATTTAAAGATGACTACATATGACATATAGTTCACAATATGTATATGAATGGAAGAAGTCAGATGTTGCAACTGGCCCCAAGTGGGCGTTTACACTTGTGTTCAGTTCAGCGCTGTTCACCAACACACGGGGACGTAGTAGTGCTGCAGCGGTTATTTTAGGGGGCTGGCCACCCACACTGCCTGGTCGCTGATGGTGGAAACGCAATCACATCCGCATTTTCTTGTGGAAATGCATTTCTAGTTATAAATATAATTTTCTCGACACAAAACAACAAGCACACCTTAAATTATTAGCTTTCAAATAATAGTACACACTTGTATATTATGACAATTAAAGTGATTCAGTAATTGGTTGTTCAATTTAGGTATGTTTTATTGTATTTTTAACATTCAAAACTAGAACCCCATTGCTTGGAGGTGAATTAATCAATTATATTGGTTGGAATGCAGTTTTTCACTTTGCTTATAATTTAGTTGTTGCAAAATTGGTCTTAAATTCCATTCCAAGTGGCATTAAGGTCTTACAAAGTCTTAAATGTGACTTCCTGAAACTTGCAGACACCCTCGCAGTGTACCTGGGTGGAAGCACCTACATTCATTATGTTTCTCCACTAATTTATTAAGGTTTTTCCTTTAATTTGTCACCCACCTGTGTGTATATATGTATATAAATTAATCAATCATAGAATCCGATGAATTTTGAAGAAATGTTTGTGTGTGAGATTAACTGTATTATTTTCTTGCAGCTTCCACAGCCTTCTTGGCAGATAGTCAGCCAGCCAATCGCAAAACCTTGGTAGTGTACCCAGTCTTTCTTTTTTATTTTGTAATTGGATGGATGATTCTCACATTTTCATCACCTCAGTAATGAACAGTTGCAGCAGACCTATTTCTCAAAGGCATTGTACACAATCATTTTGGAACATGGACTTAAATATACACCTCTTTGGTCGAATGTGAAAGAAGAGGATTTTGTTGATCACTGAATTGTATACACTTGGTGGAGGAAGTTATGGAAATGGCAATGATACTGTACTGCACAGTGCTTTAGGTTTGTATGTCCATTATTTTTATGTTGTGGTCAGCACTATTTACCAATGTTAGAAAAATATAGTTTTTTTTATGAATAGAAAGGGGTTTGAAGTGCGATAAATGTTTCACACTTTTGTGTTTGTACACAAATCTCATGATCATTGGAATGTTGCAAAAAAAAAAATTAAGTTCTAGTTTGGCAGTTGGCTGTTGGGTTAATTTAATTTTATGATTTTATTAATTATTTTATGTTCTTATACCTTACTGCTTCAATACTGTCCCTACTACTACCATGCTATGTCAACAAATGTGTATTTTTCTTAGTATGCTTTATAAATGAAACATGGTCTAAAACCTATTAAAACAACTTCAAATTCCTAATTCCCTATCATGCAACATAAATAAATACAGTTGTAAAAGGAATGGTTCTAACCTTTCCATACTGCTGCTCTTAAGCATGGAGGATATGAAAAATGACAGTGCACAGACATTGCAAACTAAAAGCCATGTATTGAATACTGTTAAGTCCTAATACAGTAATAGGTAAGCATGAGGTATATTTTTCTTTGCTACTCTACCTAGAAGACCAGCGTCATGGAGTAGCCTCTTCACTGTTGACGTTGAGACTGGTGTTTTGAGGGTGCCAGTTGAGGACCTGCAAGGTGTAGGTTTCTCAAATTAGAGACTCAGTGTGCGATGCAGTGTGCGAAATACAAAAAATCCTACAGGCTTTTCGTCCCAGATGTGGCGGCGCTATCCGAAATGTGGCATGCATTGTACCTTTTTCATCCTTAAAGGAATACTTTCTTAATATTTTCTTATATCTCCACACTGGCCTGGGAATGCCTTTTAATCCCCCAGTCAGAGCTGGTTAATGTGGCCCAGGAAAGGGAAGTTTGGGATGCCCTGCTTGAACTGCTACCTCCGCGACCCGACCCCGGACAAAGCGGATGACGATGATGATGAATATTTTCTTAAACAATATGGCACCGTACAGGGATTAAGCAGAGTCCTAGACTAAAAAGCCTTTTCAATGGAGAATCTCCATTGACAGTGAGATTTAGTCTAGAACTAGGCCTAATCCCTGTACGGGAAACTGGGCCAGAAGATATGTTGTTGTTTAGGCTAAATTAAGAAAGTATATTGAGCAAGTTCGGGTAATAGGATCAATGTAAGTGAAATTCACATATTGGCTGAAAGCGGCGGTAGTTTAAAAAAATTCAGGACGGACCCTCGATGACTCTATAGAGTCATTTTCTCAACTTGTTTGATTGCGAAATGCTAAATGATGATACAATGTTTAAAATGCAACATTGATTTAAGAAACCATCGAGATCGAAAATGGAAAACTATCGCTTTAAGCGCAAAATATTTCAGTTTTGATATTGTAATTAGACCTCCATCCTCCTCTGATTAGACTGATAATGTGTTGGCTCTGTGGCTCTCAAACTTTTTAAACAAAGTACCACCTCTTAGCAAACTAATTGTACTACCTCACTAACAAGCCACCAACTAGGAAAAATCACAGAAAAACCTTATGCATGCATGTGTGCTTACATGCACACCTTGAAAACTACACCTGTAAAGGAAGCTACCATCTGAAGTAGTTACAATGTCCTGCCTCAAAGAGAAAGTGGTTATAAATAAATTCTAAGTTGTGAAGTCTATAATAACCGTCCTTGATGCCAAGATAACCTCAGGATAAACACGTACATTTCCAAATGATTCCATTCCGCTTTCATTGCGTGAAAATGGCCACCTCTCTGATAATCACCACCAGGTTTTGCTCGCTACCTTGCAGTGATAGAAACTTTAAAGCAATCATTTATTTAGTCAAACACTATTCAGTTTGCAAATTAAACGTTCAGTGGCACAATAGATCAAATAGATATAGATACATTTTAATAGATAAAAATATATAGGTAAAATTAAAGGACCAAATTTAAAAAACAAATGCTAAAATTGTCTAAAAGAGTTATAATTATTTAAATAAACCACATCAATAATTCATCAATAAGTAATGTCACCAGGTAATTGTGATAATCATTTAACATTTTAATGGAAATATTGACAAATCACATGGGCAAATTAAGTAACCAAGTAGAGAAGTTAAACAGTAAAAAGTGCATCAAATACATTTCAATTTGATATGCAAGTCATACAATGTTACCAATCAATTCAAACAGTGAAGAACATTTAGTGGGTGCACAGTAATAAGGTATATCTGTAGGAGGACGGTTAAAGTATTTCATCAACTCTCCCTCACCATCAACACAAGTCCTCTGTTGTGGAAGAAAACAGAGTCTTCAGGTTCTTTTAGTATGTAAGCAGGTTGTAAGAATTTACTCAAAATTAATCATAACACAAACATTGACAAAGGAAATATAACTTGTTTGTCAGTGGACCCTCCAATACCAACCACTACCTAAGATGAGAGTCCTGTCCAAGGACTTTCACAGAATACTTATAACCAGGGAACATGTTCCTGGCTTAGTATAAACAGGTGATAGCGATGAAGGAACTGAGTGAAACGTCATACATTCAGCCCTTATCAACCGACCAGACATGGTGGTGCCAATCATATTCTCAAATATGATTAAGATGATTATGTCACTGCAATAACTAATATGGAAATCAATAAACAATAATTATGCAAATCCTTATATAGAAATATGATTATTTCCACACTGTGTTTCATCATCTTCTAGTGGATGCACCAGACTTAAGCCAATTCTATTTATATTTGTTCATTAGTTATTTATTTAGTTTTGAGGTAAATAGCAGTGATAAAACACTAATGCTGGGTCTGGTAGTGTTGTCCTAGTATTGAAGATGCTGTCAGATGGACATCTACGAGAAGACAGCATACGAAAAGCCAGATGGACCTTAAATAGGGGACAAAAGATGAATGATTGAATTATCCATCCATCCATACATTAAAGGCAGGGGGTGAGCTTCATTTTGCGGAGACTATAGATGCACCGATACCATTTTCAACCCCCGGACGAATGTTGGTCACCGTCCTGTAACGGATGAGACCAGTTGTAGGCCTACTCCTAAGCACATAACCTTCCTATTCTTGACGATGAAGGAACCATGTTATGAAAGTAACAGACCGTTGTAGTTTTAACTTGAAACCTTTTTACCGCAACCATTTGTCTCCTGTGTTTGGTGTATTGCCGTGGAATATATTTTAGTGTGTCAATTGGGCCGGCCTTTTCCATTTTGGCCCTAGTAGGACCCTGCCATTTGTTTTAAGGAACAATGGGAACATGTATGTGCAGCCAATGACTAATTGATGTCTCACGAGGGTTGACTCCCAATTTGGTTTTATGAAGGTTAGATCCATTCATAATTTTCGCTTGATTAGATATTTAATAGAAGATGGTAGTTTAAGTTTTTCTTGACCTAAAATAAATGTTTGATTAATAGAATCGTAGCATGTTCCACTCCCATATATAACCCCTTGTCCACAATGTTTAGTTGCAGACAAGGTTATAAGAAATGTGTCTTAGCAATTGTGAAAAACTGTAAAGCCATGTTGTTTGTGTAAGAGTGGACAGTGGTCAGGAACGAGGATGAAAATGTATTGTGTAACGTTCTAATGTCCGAACGTTAATCTGCAAATCCCACGTGAAGGAACTATCCAAATCACACGTGACTGAGCAGCCAATTGATGTCTCAAGGGGGCGGGGTCAAACGTTTACCCCGCCCACATTTGACCCCGCCCTGTACTGCGTACTGCAGTGAGGGGTACATGCATCCTGAAGCCTGGTTTGTACTTCTGCGTGATTGCGTAAGCGAATGTAAACGTTCATTTAGCGCTTACGTTCGCACAGTACTTTGCCTACATACTTCAAATTAAGTTTAACTGGCCCACTAGGTGGCAGTGTCGAATTCAGTAATTCAGAATTTACAGAAAACCGTAGAAGAAGCACAGACACAGAAACTCCCGTCCATGTCCCGCAAAAGTAGAAACAAAGAGACCGAAGGTTGCTCACTGCTTTTCATATTTTCTTATATCAAATCGTTTATTTATAGAAAACGCTTAAAACAAGCAGCGCTGACCAAAGTGCTGTACATTCACATACATACAGTTTATCAAACGATACAGATAACAGTTGTAACATATACAGCCTATATGTAGGCTATAGCTAAGACTTGCTAAGTGCATAGAAAACCACTAATATGATTTGAAGGCTTTTGAAAATCAGCCTATCTGCTCCAGTTTATTGTATCATCTACGTTTTAATTTGTTTGGATACAGCCAAAAATATTACCGAATATCTACTTGCTTCCTATCCTGCTCAACCAATCAGCAATTGTTTGCTGCTTCGCAGAAGTATAAACCAGGCTTTAAAGCTACAGTATGTAAGGTTGAATTTCTAGCAATAAATTAAATTTTTTATGTTTTTTTACGTTTATTAAATACCTTCTTGAGGATATCATTAAACCAAATGCTCAGAAAGAAGGTGCGCTATACATGCGCGTCCTGGGCCCTGTATTCAGCTTTTAAAAAATATAGGGACGACCGCCTATCCCCAACTAATCAGGAGAGTTTTGGCAAGGAGTAAGGGCTACCTGCCTGTCAATCACCTCGCGTGCACACTCCTAGGTAAAATCCCTGCTTACTCTTTAAACAAGCTTGTTACAATTCGGGTTGCAGACAAAAGTAGCAGGTATGAACTAGTAGTTGCAAGGCGGCTGAAGTCATTGCATGTCGTCGCAAAAGACTTGGCTTGTCAAATCGCCAAGACAGTTTTAGAATGTTAGGAAGTATCGCACCATATTTATGTCAAAAAGGCATTATTCGTTTACATGCATGTTGGATATACTCGGCAACGTAGCTATGGTGCCAATTGCAGCTAAATAAAAACGATTGTCATGCAATAGCTCATACTAATAGGGGAATAAAATTATGACATTGTTTTTGTTAACGTTAGCTTACTGTATGTCGTTACTAGGGAAACGGTCATTTGTGTCTGCTTGTTGCTTTGGTGTGAACCACTCAGTTTTAGAGAACTTACAATCAGACGTTTTTGATTATTTTGTTTCTCACCTCAGAATCAGACATCGCTTTTTGCGTTGTTGGAGAGAACCAAAAATATGCGCAACATACACGATTCATGAAACACTGCCTTGCTCTGGCTCATAGTCAGAGCGCGCACGGGCATGTGTGGGATGGGCCGAGAGGGATAGGAGGGACCAAAGACTCAGGAGGTTGGCCTTTTTGTGCCAACTAGTGTTGTGATTCAAATTCTTGCAATTTTTTCCCCAATTCTCTAGAACTTACATACTGCACCTTTAAGGGGGAGGCTCAGAATTTCAGAACACCGGTTCTGTGCTTGGCGCTTTCAGTCCAAAATGGCGGGAGCTACTGAAGCGCCATCTAGTGGCGATTGTCAGAAAGGCACCAGAGTTTCGTCTCTTGTGCAAGTTCTATACTCTTTGGTGTGGGCAGCAGTTTGATCAAAGAACTTACATTGACTTCTATACTCTTTGGTTCGATACTATTGTGATTTGTCTACCCGCGGATGTTGACCGCTCCAAGATGGGATGCCCTATCGCCCTCTGCTGGCGAGCAGCCTCCTCACCTAGATGACTACAAGGTCCCTCCAGTTGCTGACTAATCCTAGCCCTCGACTTTCTCTTGAGCGTCCAGTACGATGGTGCATTGGCCATTAGTGATGGGAATATTGGTTCATTTTAGTGACTCGGTTCTTTAACTCTCGTTCAGTAAAATGAACTAATCTTTTTTCGAGTCTTTTCGTTAATTGGACGGGGGGGGGGGGGTAAAGCGAACTGACGTGTAATAATCCAAAAATCAATAACCATTATGAACGTTGTCATAATTTAGGCATGAAGCAGTCACGTTACAAGTGAACGAAAGACTCAGTACCTAAGGGTGAACTGCTTATTTATGTTTCCTGATCTCTCGTGCCTAGCCTATGCAGCTATCACGTGACCAGTGAACGAAAGACTTAGACCCGAAGACCCATTCGACTGGTGAACTAATCTTTTGAACTAATTACTCTGAAAGATCCGAAGATCCATTCGAGGGGTGAACTAATCTTTTGAACGAATTACTCTGACAGATCCGAAGATCCATTCGAGGGGTGAACTAATCTTTTGAACGAATTACTCTGAAAGACCCGAAGATCCATTCGAGGTGTGAACTAATCTTTTGAACGTTTACTGTTCACGTGACTGCTAGGCGTAGCATAGAAAACAGAAATGATTGAATTGGTTCACGAATTGTTATTACTGGTTTTTGGTCAGTTTTTTTTCTGTTTTTCACTTTACAGTTTACAGTCAAATCAAACAAAAAAAAACAAGTTTATTATATTAGACAGCTGTATGCAATATTGTGTGATTAAGTTGTGGTTCGAGTGTGATTGTAATGGGACAACCTGATTTTAAATAAATCCATCTAAAGTTATATTGTGATTTTTTGGCTAAATACAACACATCACGTTTCAATAAAGGAGTATATTGCAACTGCTTTGAGGTGACTTAACTATCCCAGGCCCGGCAAAAGCAGCTCGCTAATATGGCTTCACCGGTCTGGCAGTTCTACAAGGTGTCCGAAAAAGACATTAAAATCGCTATTTGTGTGAAGCAGAAATCCTATGTGGTGGATCACAACAACGTCATTATATATTTCAGAAAAGCCTATTCCCCGCACTCGCAGCACGAGTTTACCGCTGCGAGCAGTACACAATAGTGCGCGACTTTTCAGCACACCAGCGAATGTTGTAAGTGAGAAGGACAGGTTGACTTCGAAAAATGTGGAGATGCATTTAATAGTAATGGTTAACTAGTATTATTACCACTAATATTACATTACTAATATTACCAAACTAACGTTACCTGCTGTAAAGTTTAGCTATCAAACGCTAACTTCACCATAGAATAGGTTGGGTTGCATTTAAAGTGAATCTCCGTGCTGGAGGCTTCACAAACGTTTAGTACAGATTATATGAAGGTTGAACATGATGTCCCTACAGGCAATTACAAACTTAATTTGCTTTAATCTTTGTAGCATTTTGTGAATGGACGGCCAGCCTACTTTTGAGTATCCCAACCCTGTAGCTGCTGTCCTAGTGTCTAACCAGGAGGCTGTCGAAAGCCTCCAACAAAACAGTAGACAAGTAACAATAATATTTCATTTATTGAAGTACATACCTCTATGATTGTAACATGTTTTCTTTCACAAAGTAGCACAATTCATATACAATTAAATCTATTTGTGTCTTATCTTATTCTATATTCTATCTCACCGGGTGATTTAGAGCATAATCCACAGCATACTTCCTAATCTTTGATTTGGCACCACCTCCAGTCCTGTTTCATCTCCTTGTTTTCTCCCTGCATTTATCTATGCGGTTAACCAGCATTTTTTCCATTGTCTACACTGTCTATGGTATTCGTTCACTTGTGCACCTTGCCATTGTAAATAATACCTTTCACTGTGATATTGTTGTGTGCGTGAGTGCCATCCCCTTCACGTGACCCGTACACATTTTGCTGGTTGTTTTAGTTGTCGCCTCCCTGCGTCCCTAGACCGGTTGCAGGGGGTTGTAACACCACCACCACCTGCCTAAACTGGAAAACACTGGCAATGACAGAATACATTTTTCACCCTAGCATACCCTAGTTAACTCTGTTTAGAACCTGGTCCCTTTCTTTTACTAATACTATCCATTTGCTTACTTACAGTTAGAACTGTTGTTGCTGTCTGACTGTTATACTATTTCTGTCTAATTGTTTATTTTTGTCATGTTATTTATGTTGATGCTATGAAGCGACTTTGGGTGTCAGAAAAGCGCTATATTAATAAAATTAATTATTATTATTATTATTATTATTATTAACACCCACCCCACATTTGGAGGACACCTTTTCTATATTCTATTCGTCATTCCAATCGTCATTCTATATTATAGACAAATTGTAAACTGTAAACAAATTACTAAATTAAATATTGACAGTGGATTTATTTTGACGGTGCTTCAATGTAATTTCATATAATAGAGCGCTTTGCAAACCAGTGATACACAAAAAGAAAATAAGTGTTTATTGCTATTTTGTAGACCAAATAGTTTCAGTCTATATTAAAAAATTTTACCATATGAATTGTGGTGTCCAAGCTCTTCTGTAACACAATCAAGAGAGAAAACAACACTGTACAGGTATTTCGAAAGATGCTTTCCAATAACAAAACAACTTACACTTACACAAGAGTCAGTATAGACTTTGGAATTCTCATTTATTGCAAGGCTTACTGTAACCTCTGCAATTACACCGAAAGAATATCCAAGCGGTGAAATGCCTCCATAATAATCGATCATGACGGTTTAAATCCGTCTATAGTGGTTTTAAAATGGAAGCTTTGACTATCTAGATATTGAAACTTATAAGCTGATAAGCTCTTTCAGGTTTCATGTGAACTGTTGCCACAGATTCTCAATTTGATTGATGTATAGGCTTTGACTGGGTCATTCTAAGACTTTAGACCAGTTAATTGTAAGCTTTGGCTTTGTGGAACTTAAACATTTCCCAGTCTTAGGTCTCTTGCAGACTGAAACAGATTTTTTCTTCTGGAATTGATCTGTATTTGGGTCATTCAAATTGCCCCCAGTTTCACAGTCCCTGCAAACAAAAAACATCCCCAACACATTATGCTAGTACCACCATACTTCCCTGGGGTGGTAGTGTTCTTATGGAGCATTGGCTTTGTCCATACATAGCATTTTGTGCTAAGGCCAAAGGTTTTGGTCTCGTCAAACCAGAGAACCTTTCCATATGTTTGTTATAACACTCATATGCTCTCTAACTAACTTATGGGGCCTTCCAGACCCAAATGTATTTATCCATCCATCCATCCATCCATTAGCTATACTGCTCATCCTATGCTGGAGACTATCGACACAGCCGATGCAAATCTATTTATCTGCAACTTTATTTTGCTAAAAGGTATTCAACTAATTATGTGACTTATGAAGGTTAGTGGTTTCACAAGAGTGTATTTAGTGATTTCACAGCCAGGACGGTGAAGATTGAAAGGCCTTGATTTCTTATCTGCGAATCATTTAGAGGTCATGCAGATTTATTTTTCCACTTTCACATTCTGTGTAAATCAGTAACATAAATTAAATTGTATTAAATTGGGATCTAAGTTATAAAACTACAAAATGTGGAAAAGTCCAATGGGGCTAATTACGTATGAAATGCACTGTATTGCTTGTTACTGTACGTCATTTGTAAATTGTTATACAAACTTTGTTTACTTTATATTTTGTATTAAAGCACTGTACTTTGTTTATGGCAGGCCTGTCGTCTCTGATGAATGTAAAGGCCCTTCTTTGAAAATACAGTTGTAAATAGATACATTACAAACATTCAAACTCATCAATACGCTGCTTGGTGTTGCCAGAGCGAATCTGTCGCAGGGTCTTATATTTGTCTCGTCCTGCTCGAACGTTGTCTGCATGAATGATGTCGTTCTGAGTCTTCATGGTCTCATCCCGAGCATTGGCCAACTCTGAGCTCAAAGCCTGATGGCAAAATTAATGGAGCATTATTGTCAGGATTTAGCATGGCTCAAACTGCAAGTGCTGAATGCATTTACAGCGTGATTGGTTCAAAAGTCTAAGTTCAAAGTCAAAAGAGTAACCTATTGGCCAAGATAAAGTACATGTAAATTCTTTTTAATTCTTATCTTGGAAAATATCAATCAGCCTAAGTCTGATAAAGTAGATCCAGATTGATATTTATTGATTTCATATTGTTTGTAAAAACCTCTTTAATAATATGCTCCCAAGCCTATTGACACAGAATGTAAGAGCACACAAGAATCCATAGCACCGGAACTAACCTCACAATTGTATGGAGAAAAGAGTTAACATTTCTCTTCCAACAGTTTTCAGATGTACTGTAAATAGTAAAAGAAACTTACCAATAAATGTTTGTGAACCCGTTGGTTTTTCTCGGCCTCTGTCATGCGCTCCTCTTCGCTGCGGTCCAGGTAGGTAGCAGCCGTGGTGAAGTCGGCGCTAGCTTCAGCACTGCTTTCATCGTTCTCATCATGCTCGTTTTCCGCCTGCATAGGCTCCTGGATGTGGGCCGCCATCACTTTTTTCTTCAGTTCCTCTTTGGTCTTCTCAAGGTCCTCCTGCACAGCCGTGGCCTGAGAGAACAGACCCGGGGTAAAAAACGTAACATGAATGCATTAATTCTTCAACATCATGGGTAAAGCACCACTACTCTTGTCATGTCATCAACCTGTTCACATTTCTAATGTCACCTGAAGACACTGTCAACTGATAAGTTCAGAGGGAAACCAAACTGTGAAACCAAACTCTTTTACATTTGAGTTCTATTAGTCGATTCGTTCAACTCCTCTCTATGGGAAATGCTCCTAAAGCGTGCATCATTCTCTGAACACTTATACCACAGCGCCTTATAATTAACAAGGCTTGTGAGACTTTCAGGGTCACACGGAATACGGGTCAGCTACTCTATAAATACAGTAGCAGACCCATCTCACTTCAGATTTTCATCATTCAGCCAGGTGTGAACACTGTCGGTGTCCTCCTGTCTAGTGAACCTTATCTTCGGTGAAGAAGCTGTTCGGTCTCTGAGGGTTCTCTCCTTGCTAGCAAGGAGTTCTCTATTTCGCCGTTTCTTCTGCCTTCCCATTGAGATACTTAACGTAGCACCACAGCAGGCGAGGTATCTAGCTCCCGGTTGGCTAGCAAGTTCCTTTCTGCCGTTCCTCACCTTGTTCGGTCTACGTTCAGGTTAGTTAACTACTTCATTCCACCCCGGCGGGCTGGTGTTAGCGAACGTCTTGAGCTAGCCCCCGAATTCGGTTGGCTAGCTAAGGCACTCGGTACGTCACCCCTGTTACTTCGGTGACCTCGTGGGGTGTTAGCAGCTCGTGCCCCGTTTTCGAACGTGTGCCTCACTGTTTTCAAGATTAATAGGAGCAGCTGTTATAGGGTCAATATAAAGAACATGGTGAAAACAATCAACAACATTGGCCAACCCAGTTTCAGTTAGTATCACAATTATGTATTATTATTTGTGTCGTAATTTAAGCCTTGTTGTACAGAGTAGCCTAGAAAAGTTAGAAATTGAAAAGGTCATGTTCAAGTACCGCACAGTGGAATGGAATACAGCGGAGTCGATTGCCTTTCAAGGTGGGTTGGATTCAATGACGTGCGGTCAGGGGAGGCAGGGCCTCACCTGTCATAGCCTGGCCTACTCTAATGAAAATATTACAAAGATAACTAAAACTAAATAAAATATAAAATAAATATTAAGATTATTATCCTAATCTCTAAATGTAATTTCTGTGTGATTCCAATCATTTTTATAGTTAAAATCGCCAAATTTACGGAGCTTCGCTGAAACTATTGAGAGCCGAGAAGTGAGGCAGCAGCGAATTAAGCCTCACCTCTGATTGGGCAACCCCTCAGAAATTGGATGGAGCGCGGGGCCGCGGGCAAAAAGCGCGATCTGCTACTGTCTCTGTAGCCTGTGGGTGCAGAGAAGTGAGGCAGCAGCGAGTTAGGCCTCATCTGATTGTGTAACCCCTCAGAAACTGGATGGAGCACGGGGCTATTCTCTGTAGCCTATGCCAACAATGTAATATTTGATGATCCCTTCATTACATGTCCTCACCTTCCATAGTCCAGCAAACTAATTTCACGTATCGGAATTTGACCGTATAACGATATTTAGGCTAGCTGGTCTCATCATAAAATCACAGCAAACGAGGACCAGGAGAGGCAGCTGTCACATATGCCTTATTGAGTAGTGATGTGTCGTTCTTGAACGATTCGTTAATTTTGAACAAATCTTTAAAATGACTTGAGACTAACGAGTAGTCTCAGAGAATGATTTGTACAGTGCCTTAATACAACAATTGCCTTCGAGTCATTAGTTTGTTCAGCATAGGCTTAGTATAGGAAACAGAAATGAATAGTTCACCTCTCGGCTGGGTCTTCGGGTCTGTTTCGTTTGTTCAATTTTCAAGTGATAGATAGGCTCGGCATAGAAAAGAGAAATGTTTAGTTCGCCATGGTTATTTAGTCACGATTACGACATAGTTATGATTGACTCACTATGATAATTAAGTCCCCTAAAAGCAGTTGCAATACACTACTTTGCTAAACATGATGTATTGTATTTAGCCAAAAAACCTTGATATTGATGTAACCATTGATGCTATATTGATATAACTTTAAGATATAGCCTATTTATTTTTTATCAGGTTGTGCTTGTTAACCTTTTGGACTTAGCAATAACATGCTGCATACCAGTGACGTGCGGTGAGGTAAATGGCAGGGGAGGCAGAGGCTGTGTCTCAATACATTTACTGTACATAATTATATATAGCTATCAAATAAGCCAGAAACAGATTAAGCATATCCCAATACATACCATGTCAAATTCAGTATGGCAAAAATGCATGCAACAGTACATACTTTGCAAGTGCAGCTGAAGTACCTACTACAACTTGTACAGTTTATGCAATTTGAGACACAGTGTTTGCAAAGAACTTACATGTGCTTCTATACTCTGGCGTTAGTCAGCCAACCCGTCTGCAATCATTCATTATCATCAGCTGGGGCTACTGGTTTTGGATCGAATCTGCTGGGGTCGCTACGGTGTTTTGGTTTTTATTACAAACCCACGTTCTGATATCCATACTTATCTTGAACTGCTTTTGGGTTAAGAAAAACTGCTAACTAACGTGAAAGTTGAACTAATTATTTAGAAAAAAAAACATATCGTTGTGTACAGCGTGCCCCGAGGTTCAAAGGAGAGCGAGCATCAATCATGCGGGCTCAAGACACATGCCCCTCAGGGTGCCCGAGGTTCAAATCTAATAAATACATTTCTTGACAACGCACAAACAACAGTGATGTCCTATATTTCATTTTATGTTATTCGACTATAATGATTGCATTATAAAGTGGCACGGATTCTGCTCCAGCGGTGTAGTCCTAAAACCAGTAAAAGACTGTTTTATCAAATCTTAGAGAAGGCTAAACTATCCAAAAGTAGATCTGTTTTGTAGTTTTTTGACAGTTCTTCTTATTCTTTTTTCTCTCCTAGATAATGTTGAAATCATGTGACATGTATATCTTATACTTTCACACAAGATTTTTTGCAATTTTGGTCTTCTCAAAGGTGACTTATTATTTTCAATAGGCCTACTCTACTTGATCTTTTCTTTATTTTTTATTTTATTTGTCTTATGCCTCTATATTTTAGCACCTTGCAGCTATATATTCAAAACTAAACATTAAGTATTACTTGATATGATTGTTGACAGCTAATTATAAAAAAACATTGAAAAATCTATTTTATTTGCAATTTGACTAATACAAGTTTATTTTCCCTAAAACATAAAAAAATATAGAGGCGTTGGTGAAACTGTATTCATGCAGCTTGATTATGCACTTGTCAAATGAGAGCTCTGGTAAAATGCAGCTTCTGTAGTTTTCAGTAGGGATTGAAATATCAGTGTGTACACAATATTTATGTTAACCACTCCTTTTGGTGTCTTCTACTTGCAACAAAATGTACTGCTTTAGAGATTTATGAAGCGGGTCATATGCACATATTGCGTATTTTTTAATTGGAAAGAAAGCATGTTAGTTTAGAAAATTTTTGCAGAAATATTACACTCCTATTGAAAAATGTATTTTTCGGGTGAAAACTCTTTGTTAATGGTTTAACAACTGCCGTAAATTGTATAGGTCATTAATAAAGTCAGAAATTATGCTGACAAAGTTTAACACTTGGAGACCATCATCTGGGACCATACCTTCTGTTGCCACTCCGATGCCTCTTCATCCTTTTTCTGCTTCGCATCTTCCAGGAGGGAGATCTTTGAGGTCAGCTCAGCCAGTTCTGTGGCCTAGGGAAACATAGTTAGTTGTACTATACATTCTATACTTTCAATATATTAAAACAGGTAGAAGATTTAGCAGATTTTCTGCCTGCAGCTATGAACAAGCAAACCTTTATAGATTGTCAACTACGGCAATACATTTTGACTCCTTTGTGCCACTCTGAGGTGCACCAGCTATTGATTAGGCTATAATAACTATAGACTATAGTGTAGACCCAGAGGCACGTGCCCCCTCTATTATTTGAAATCAAATCCATAGTATTATGTACAGTATGTTTGTCAGGGCTCGAAATTATAGGTAGCAAAATCTTGCTAGTCTACCACTTTGTTAAATAATATAGTAGGTGTTGTTAAGCTGTGCACCCTCAAGAAAATTGGGTGCATGACTCCTCTGCGTAAACCATAATCATATAATTCTTTTAAATTATTGCTATTAATACTACAATAACCTTCAGAAAATGTGTAGTCTGGTTTGTAGTCCTTCCGTAGTGAAATGCAAGATGTCAAACAAGATCATTAATAACAACACCTTTGTGATTCCGTATAGCCAAGCAAAGATTTTTAGGGCCTTTCTAAAATTTATAGTGACAAACTTTCACACCGCACATTTCTCAATGTGTACCAGAGTTGAGTAAGCGTAATGTTGTAAACTAGAATGGTCAGGTTCTATTGGAAATAGATTGTCACTGACCAAATGTTCTTGATTCTTCATCTGATTTTCAGACTGCTGCAGAAGAGCAGCCTTAGCATCTTCAGCCATCCTCCGTTCTTTCTCTAGCCTCTCAGCCTCATCTTGAGCCCGCTTACGCTCCCGCTCAAGCTCAAGAGCCCTCCGTGTCTGCTCCTCCAACTCTACACACACCAACATACATACGCAGAAACACAAGGTGAAAGAGGATGAAAGGTTTAATAAGTACAATTATTCAGTGATGATAAAGGTTCACCTTTTTGGGCTGCTTTTGTCTGTTCTTCTATCTGTTTTAGTTTCTCAATCAATTCCTCCTTTTCCTTTTCAATCTTCTCCTTCTCTTTCTCCGCCTGTTCTCTTTTCTTCTTCTCATTCTCGAGCAGAGCCCTAGCAGAGATAAAAAGCATGGATAAAACAGTGATGTACAGATGTAGACGTTGCTAGTTTTCCCAATGGGTGGTGCGATCAACGTTTCTACTGTCTGCCGCCAGGTGACGTCAAATCCCAAGTCACAGCTTGTTAATGTAGGCCTACACAGGACCTAAAGAGTACACTTAGCATCCGTTGTTGATATTAAATAAACACACAAAAAGATGAATGGGATGATATTACTCGTTCCTGGAATGCTGTATCCGGAGAAGGGCACACAACTAGACCGGGCTGCACCAAAAAAATCTGTGCAGTTTGCTTTGCTGCCTGCATGTATGTACAAGACAAGTCTGTTATGGTAAAGGTCCTAGGCTGTGTTTGATTGAATAAAAGCACCGTCTTTACTCGCTTATTTTTATCTTAACATAGAAACATAAAAATTGTTAATTGACAGAAATGTATTAATAAACAGCTATTAAGTGTAATGCGTTTTATGTATTATGTATGTTTTCCTACTGCCTCACTGTCCGCTATGCAGCTTGTGTCCGCTTTCCTTTATTCACGCGAGTTTAGTTGCAGAACAGACACTCGGTTCTGGTTGGGGTCGGAAATTTAGATAACAAATTATGTACATCTTATAGATTTGGCCCAGAAGTTGGCCGGTCTGGGTTGGGCTTGAATGTTGTTGGCCCGTTGATAACTTGCTGCACCAGCGATGATGTAAATGATAAAAACATATTGTAGTTTCAATTAGGGCTGAACGATTAATCAATTTCAATTCCAAATCACGATTTGAGACAACGCAATTAGCAAATCGCAAAGGCTGCGACTTAAAGGGGCCATATTATGCTAATTTTCAGGTTCATACCTTTATTTAGGAGGTCTACTAGAATAGGTTTACGCATTTTAATGTTCAATAAACTATTTATTATTTCTAAACTGCCTGAATCCGCAGCACCTCTATTCACCCTAGTCTGAAACACTCCGTTTTAGCCCGTTTCTTTAAGCCCCCCGACGGGCCAAGTTTGCGCTGATTGGTCAGCTGGCCAAACAAAGAGAATTTGCCTTAGCTCTGACAAAACCAACGTTTTCTCGACATGGCGAAACCACCCGGCCTCCGCTCTGACTGGCTCTGGTTGAGGGCGTGCCAAACATGATTCAAATGTGTGACTTAGTGACGTAGATAAGTTACGGAAGAAAACACTGGACTACAAACGAGGTGTTTTAGGCAGTTCAGGAAGTGTTTTCTGTTAGAGAGAGTAGCTCCCTTTGGCGTGGACTATGGGGCTTGTAACTTTTCAGACCTTTTACATGCACTAAAAGCTATATAACATCCTAAAGGAAAGGGAAAAACCCAAAAAGCATAATAGGGCCCCTTTATGTTAGCCCGTCTAATCAGGGTTTAAACTGTCAATGCTTATAGAAATGCATGTGTAACAGTGTAAATAGGTTTGAGTTAAAAAAAAAAAAATTTATTTAGTTTTTAGCGCTTTTCTCGAGACTCAAAGCGCTTGTATGGCCATTGTATTAGTATCAGAGCAGAGATAAGTGAACTGCTGTGGGAGGGCTATATTGAGTGTTGACCATTGAACAGTCTACATGTACCTTATCGTTGCAGCTTGTGATTAAATTACCATCCATCCACTATTACTGAGTAGTCGACTTGTTGATTTGAGGTGACGAAAGAGATTGGTCACACATGCCATCCTCGTGTGACAGTCTTGCTCACCAATTAGAAGTGCCCTGCTGTTCATGTACAAGTCATGCACAAGTCATGCTCAACAATCAGAAGTGGCCTAATGCGACTGCGTATACGCCCACCAACAACACGAAACCCAAGGAAAACAAGGGTCGATTCCAAATCGATGTTAAAGAAGGGTACTTCATGAAGGTTCCTCCGCGAGTGGCCACTTTTGTGACGTTTTATTCGTCATCATCGAGTGGACACTTGATGGAGAGGCAGGGATGCGAGGTGGGAGTTAACTTTTCAAATTGGAACCGACTCGTCCTTCACCAGCAAGAAGAAACCAATAAACAATGGAAAGTTTTACAGCAGTAGCATGTGGCTTTTACTTTCTTCAATTACTCCGAATAACGCATGGGACGATTATGAGAAGATGACGTTGTAGTTATATTTGGTTAACTTTTGAATATAAAATATTTGCTATGCTATATTTTAGCATAAAGCTACCTAAGTTAAATAGTTATAAAATAAATCAGTTCTAGCTAATTTGTAGTAATGGAGAGAACGAAAACGGTTAATTTGAAATGGTGAAGAACTTTTCAACCTGTGTTCGTCATTCATCGCAAAGAATTCTGGGGCAGATTCTGTTAAAAGTCAGCTTTGATGCGCCCTTCGCTGGAGGAGGCATAGAAGGTTACATGTAGCCACTCACTCTTCGCTTATAAGCAATTGGAATGACACTCCTTATGGCAGCGCGCGTTTACATTGAGGAGAAGAGGTGAGTGTCGAGGAAAAGTCAGCAACTTTAAGGGATCGGAATTGGCCCCAAGTGTTGTCAATTTAGCCTCTTTCGCTCCATTTAACGATTTTTCAAACCCCCCTACTGTCTTTATTTCTAAAAGGGAAACAGCAATACATCTAGCTACCTATTCAGACCATCAAGGAAAGCGTGAGAAATTGATTAAACTGTCATTTATTCCCATGCATTCTGCTCAGAGTAATCGCAAGTTAGAGCGGTCAGTTCTCTCTCCTTCGCTCCCTCTTACACCGTGTGCAGGCAGCCAGTGTTTCAGGCAGGAGATAATTTACAGAAAGCTCCTATTTTCTAGATTTGTGTTATTACTTTATTTCACTTACTTAACATTGACAGCTTTTGAGATCATTGTTCTATGTTTGATTGCTCTACGTTCTATGCCAATATAAAAAAAAAAACTTGTTGAGATCAGTTCATATCTTTTCAGTTCTCATCCTTGCACTAATCTTATAATATCCACCAGGGCCGTTGTTAGGATCTTGAGACATCGGGGGCTTAACCCTGGGGAGGGGGGGTAACGAATTTTACATGACAGGGACTCACTGAGTACACACATTATTGCTCAATGTTCCTTAAAGGTTAATTAATTAAAGTCTGAGTTCTCATTCAACTTCGTTATTGTTTATATTTTCTGCAGCAAATAATCAGCATCTGCTAACCAAATCTGGGATGATGATTTGATCATAAACACATGTTTTTTTTTATTTTAGGCCTACATTTAACCAAATTATTTGAACACACAATCCAATATTATATCATATTATAAAAGGTAACCACCAAAAATGCACCATTACATCCTATAGGGGCTAAATAGTAACCAATGCTTCCATATAGGGTGACATTTACACACACAAATACCATTGGATGTCAGCAATAGGCCAATATTCAATGCAGCAGCAGCAGATTTGCATCAATCCGCATTCAATTACAATTTACTTACTACAATGTAATCAAGTAACACCTCCCTCTCCCTTCCTTTCTCAACCTCCTTGTCTCTGTCCCCCTCTCTCTCTTATTTTCTCTGGGGAGGAAGCATCTGTGTATGGAGTCTAGACTTCAGTTGGGCAAATGTGACAATGACTTTGTCACTATCAAGGCCTCCAACCAACTCTCTCTCAATTGACAGCACTGCCAGATCATTGAGCCTCTCCTGGTCCATGGTGCGCCTAAGCCAAGTATGTAGTCGACGAAGAGCACCGAATGAGCTCTCACAGCTGCAGCTACTGACTGGGATGGTAAGGGCCACCTGTAAAATCATCTTCAATGATGGGAACATCATGGGATCAAGGAGGTTGAACACACTCAGAATGTCTGGGATGGCTTCTGGCCCCTTCCTGCTCAAAAAGCTTTTCGCCACCAAGACTTCTTCCGGAACAAGTTGGATGTTGTAGTGAGAGGCTAGTTTTTCTAGGGACTGTATGCACAGGAAGGTTTCATGCTTGGATGCCAATCATAATTTCCCCCCAAGTACTTGAAAAACGGTTTTTCAAGCTCATTTGTCATTCGATCAATGCAAGGATAGAACAGCCTCTGTTTAAGCTGTTCTGAATTATTGAGCTGGTCTGAGCTGGACCCACAGGATACCCCCACAACAAAGTCTTCCATTCTCTTCTGTTTCCTTCTCGGACCGAGAGTGGGCTCCTGGATGTTGTTCTCTTCACATGTCTTCTTTGTCATGGCATAGATGACTTCAGCCACCTGTGCAGTTTGCTGGCTAACCATGGACAGGCATGGACAGCACTTTTGTAGTGCAGTGCCTGTGCCAAGTCTACAGTTTCTTTCTGAAGAAGCATGTGAAATCCCTCAGTGATGCCAAGCAACCTTTTGAAAACCACCAACAGGTAGACCACAGGAAGTTTGGATAATTTTGATTGCAAACCTAGTGCTGTTGGTGTTTTGATTGTCTGAAGGGATTTCATGACGGCAGGCAAATTCATCAGGAGTGCATTAACTGAGCGCAACTGACATGACCATCGGGTGTTCGGTTTTTGTACACGCTCTCCATGCTCAATGTGGAGCTCTTTCTGAAAAGCAACAAACTGGTCGTGGTTGATTACAGACAAACTAAAAAATGAGTAGAGGTTCCAAGCAGATAAAAAAAAACGGAGGTTTCAGGAAGGGCCTTGCAGGTGTGGGGAAGGACCAGGTTTAGACAGCCTCTGGATGTTTTTCCCAAAAAGAGGCTTGCAACCCTCGAACAGATCCACTCATCACTGCTGCACCGTCGTATGTTTGGGCCACAACCTTCAGGTCAGCAATGTTATTGGACACAAGAACCTGCTCGACTACATTAGTGATCGCTTCTGCACCATAGTCATCCAGTTTGTTCAAGCAAAGGAATCTTTCTTTGATGTTACCTTCTGGTTGAACATAACGCACACATACAGCAAGCTGTTCTGTGTGCCCATCCTTGGCTTTGTCTGCCATTACTGCATACATCTTTGAGTTCTTTACTTCTTGAATGATCTGCCTCATGACCTCGGTCGAGCAACATCCAATAAATACATTTTGAGAAGAAGGCGAGAGGTATGTAGTGTTAGCTGGAGCTTTGTACCGTATCTCTGCAAGAAAGGGTCAAACTTTTGAAGCAGCTGCAAACATTCAAGGAAGTTCCCTTGGTTGGGGCTGTCTGCCAATTCATTGTTACCACGAAAAGAAATGCCCTGTTTGGCCAGAAAGGCAGTAACTGAAACAATGCGGCAAAGATACTCCCTTCTTTCACTGATCTCAGCTACACTAGCAGTTTGTGGCTGCTCAGCTATGTCACCATGAACTTTGCTTGCTTTGTAGCTCACCCATGCCAACATGAAAGCCTTGTGTAATAAAGTATGCTCATGGTCCCTAAACGAATCCAGAGCCCTCTTCCAGTTGGTGTAGCCAGTAGAGGCTAGACCATCTTTGTTGTGCCTAGATTGCTGCCTGCCGAACAGTCTGCAGCAGAAGCAGAAGGCGGAATTTTGTCTCACTGAATATTCTAGCCAGTTATAAAAGTGTCATACCGGCTCCTTTGAAAAGACCTCTTCTGAAGTCCAAAATGTTTGGAAGGAAACTGGATGTCTTTTACTTGCTTTGGACCGGTGTCTGCACTTACTAAATCTGTCTCATTAGAGCCCTGTCCTATCTTTTCCTCATCTCTCCTCCGTTGCTCATCTGTGAAACACATTTGTAACCACAACAAAACTCACAACAACACTATCAACTGCCTCATTTGCTCTACGTAATTCTTTCTCTCCTATATGAAGTGTTTTGAGCTACAATTTTTTGTTTTTTAATATAAGCTATAGCCTACAAATATGGGTATTATTATTTAATAATTGCATATTGCACCACACACACACACACACTAAGGAGTCTGTGTTGCGTCTTCCAATGTCCACTAGATATTAATAATACATATGAACAAGGAACATAACAGGCACTTGAACCTATAAACATGGAATACTTAAATGAACATTGGCGAAGCAGGGCTGTATGCTTACTTTTTTAGGTGGTAGAACCAATGCTAGCAAGCTAAATATCTCAGTAGCACAGACAAATATTTAGTGGCACACACAGTTGGGCAGTTAAACATGTTTTATCAGTCAAAAAAATACCTAATTTACTTTTTTTGTGCGCCTTCAGCTCTTATCTCTCTATTACCTTTTTTGTAGGCATTTTTAAATAAGCTACTGAAAGCATGTGCAGAGCGAGCCAAAACGAAAAAGAAAAAAAATCCCTATATTCTTTTTTGGGAGGGTGTGGGGGGCTGGCGTTGTATTAGCATATCAACCTAAAACATTGATAAGAAACTATGAGCTAGGCAACTGCAGGACATTTGAACATAAAAAAAAGCTAGCTACATGTTCATCAACTGAATCATTAAAGTATTTATTTATGTCAACAATGTGGTGGAATCATGTTTATGTGAAAGCAACGCCCCTGCTGCCAATGTACTGTCTTCGCTGCTGTGCTGTGTGACCTGTGTGGGACGACCTTTCTTCTAAATAATTTACCATTAAACGGACTGAGCAGACAAATGTTTTCCATAGGTTGATAGAGTAATTTATTTTGTTAATAATATTCATAATTTGCCTCACTGCCTTGTTACAAAAGCTTTGGAGAACCTGTTAAGATTAAACCATTTAGTTACATGTATTATATGCTGTGTATTAGACCACTTAATTACATATATTGTGTGCTGTGTATTAAAAGGACAATCCTACACATTCCGATCTGTTCAAGGTCTGTAAATGATCAGTGTTACTATCTCGGTAGACTCTCTCCCCCTCTCTTACAGCGCACTCCTGTATTTGATACAACAACACAGTGGCAGAGGTGTGCCTAGAGGCTTAGGACTGAGCCTGCGCACCAACAAGGGAGGGTCTAAAGTCTAAACCAATGACTTCTCCCCATCCAGTTGACATATGATCTTGTATTCTACCACTGTATAAAAGGAGGGCACACCCCTCCCAGGTGGGGGCATTCGGTAGACTGGGTCGGTGTGTGTGTGTGTAGGACAGCAGACTGGTGTAGCGTGGTGTTGCCCTTTGATATCTTTTGATATCATCGTATTCTTGACATTATTATTTTGTATTGATTACTTTATTGATTAAAGCTTGCTATCGCTTATTCCTCTAGTCCTGTCGTCTCTCAGAACTGCGGGATGCGACAAACCACTGAGCTGGACTAGCTGGCTAAATAACAAGCCCACTCCTTCACCAACCTGAGCTTGTGGATGAGGCAGTAGTGGTACGTCCTGACTCATCTGCTGAAGCAGCAGGAGATAACTTTTCCACCACCTCCAGCCTTGCTTGCATGTTGTTGCCTCCACCTTTCTTTCTGAAAAACTGTCTTTTATCCAATGTGTGAAACTGTGGATACTTGTTGGCCTTCCTGGCTTAGCTAGCTAGCTACGTAAGGTAAGATGCCAAAATGCCAAGCGCTGTAACCCGCACGCTCTCTCTCTTCCTCTCTCGTGCTCAAACAAAATGTGCACGTGTCAAGTAATGCTTAGTAGATCTGGGCCTTTTTTGATAAACATTATCATATTGTTGAGGTGAGCAATGACGTCTCAGAGCCACCCCCCTCTATATCTGCTCTCGGCACGGCCAGATATTTAAAAAACGAAATAAAAGTTATTTATTAAACTGAGAGATATCCCTATACCTATCCCTATTTCCTATTCCTGCAGGCACTTTCTGCCAACTCTGCAAGGATACTTGCCACCTGAAAAGAATAATCTTTCCCTACTCTCCTGCAGGCTTCAAAAATTACGCTCTGAAAGAAAGTGCCGGTAATATTTTGATGGTATCTCAGGTAATGCTCCATCACATGTTTTTAATATATTACACTTTAAAAAATAATGTTATTCGCAAATCAAATCGCAATATCTGTCAGAAAAATCACAATTTGATATTTTCCCAAATCGTTCAGCCCTAGTTTAAATCCAATAATATTTTACAACTGTAAAATTTAAGGAAACGTAAGAGCAAATTATTTCGAACAAACATTTTGCCCTCAAATGTGCGTAAGTATGCTCTTGAATCTTTGTTCTTACACAAGAACAAATCCCAAATAAGAAAACATATGGTGAATGTCAGAATCTTCAGAGAACCTGCGTAAGTGGGTTTTAAGAAGAAAACTGTTTGTACTCAAACCTGGGTACTGATATTGACATTGACTGATATTGATATTCTGTGCGAGTGAAGAGAAATTTTGAGCGCACAATTTCAAGGATAAATGTAACTTTGCGCAAATCATAACTAATGTTGAGCAGAGGAAAATTTATTTTGTAGTCAAAAGTTAATTTGGATGTCTGCTACAGTCCATATGTTCACGCACAACACCCGATATTGCTCGCTCGTCTTTGCCACTGCGCTCGCTTAAAACATTGCTTATGTGCTCGCTCAAAAACATAGCACAGCGTTAGAAATGTGCCAAAATTTTTGATTGGCTGGTCTGATCTTTAATAACAACATTTCCGGACAAATGGCGATTGGAGGAGATGAGACGAGATGTCAAACCCCTTTTTACTTTGTTTAAATTCAAATCAAGTGATTAAACAGTGAAATGGTCAAATTTTAAACTTTTAATAATGAAAACTAATAAAAAAAATGGCAAGATGTATGTTTGGAATGACAAATTAATAGATCCCGGGCAATTATTTTAAATAATTTGTATACTTTTTATTTTTCATATTATTTCACGTAAAAAAAGGTTTCTAAATTTACCGAGCTGTTACTTCCGTGTTACCAGCCGAAGTGGTCAGAAATGATTAACATTATACAGCAGACTTTGACATTAGGCTACTGTAGGCTAGTTCTTTACAGTAAGCAAAATAGCCTAATTAATATTTTGCTATAAATATGTGGTAGAATGCATTGTCTTTGATTGATTGTATGTAATAGTAATAAATATAATAAATAATAAATAAATAAATAAATTAAGGGTAGCAATCCACAATTCGAGTCCAAGACAAGTGAGTAGCCTACTATTTGGGCAATTCTACAGAAATGGAGTCCCCACCTAAAATATATATATTTTTTTTTTTTTAAATAAGACTAAAAAAAGTTTTGTCTCATTGTTTTGAAGTAAATGTCCCCTAAAATCTGGAAATCACTGTGTGGTTTTTGGAATGGTCATTACTGAAAACATAATTGTTCCAGTGAAGTGAACAATTTCGTCACCACCGAAACAAATTATATCGTTTTGGTAGTGACATAATGCAAACATGAATACTGTTTACCGATACACTGTAGTCACTACCAAAAAAGTTACACATATACATAATAAATTATTATAATGGGATTTAAATTGATATCTCAACAAAGTTTTTGTGAGATCCTTTGTGACATGAGGTATGACTGAAGAAGAGAGAGTGCAGTTCCCTCAACACCCAACATTTGCAGCCTGGAAATAAGTAGTTTGTGACACACCGTATCAAAAGCTGCATTAAGGTCTAACAGGATGAGGAGGTTCAGGGCCCCTGCATCAGCGAAGGTAAGGAGATCATTGGTAACCTTATTGAGTGCCGTTTATGTGCTGTGAAGTGTGCGAAAACCAGACTGAAGGGGCTCAAACAGATTATTAGCAGATATACATTTTTGTAACTGAGATGCAATAATGCGCTCGAAGGTTTGTGCAAAAAGGGTAAGTTAGATATAGGGCGGTTATTTTCAAGAATGGTTGTGTCTAGGCCAGACTTATTTCTAGGATTGGAGTGACAGAAGCAGTTTCAAAGACTGATGGAAAAACTCATTGGGAGGGGTTGATTGATTAGATTAGGTGAGGAAGAAAAGTAGGTAAGCATGATATGCAGAGGACAGTGGGAAGAGGGTCAAGGAGACAGGTAGTAGGTTTAGATGACAATCACTTTTGAGACATGTGCAGGGTCAACCAGGGTAAATGAGGAGAAATGAATATCGGAGCTAAGCAGCAGAAAGTCAACCACACCAGGGGACACTGTGGCTGAGCCCGAGGTTTGGAATTCATGGAAGAATAAATGTTAAATATTTTATCATTAAAATACTGAAGGAAAGAATTGGCAAGCTGGGTGGAGGAAGTAGACATGGTGTCCTTGCGGGGGTTGAATGAGTTTGCTCACTGTGGTAAAGAGAGCTGGAATTTGGAGCATTAAAGATGGCAGAGAAGTACGATGAACGTGCAGCAGTGAGTGCATCTCTGTAGGAACACGTGATGATGAAGAGATTGAAAGTGGACAGTGAGTCCTGTCTTTGAGCACAATCGCTCAAGGCGGCGACCAGCCTGTTTCATTATTCGAAGTTCTGAAGTGAACCAGGGGGATGAGGAAGTAAATGTGACAGTTTTTGTGTATAAGGGGGCAAGTGTTTAGTGAGGTATGGGGTCATTATTGTAGCAAAACTATTTGCAAATGCGTGTGGAGAGTTGTGTATCTGTATCTCAATCCGTGCGTCGTAATCAGGTTTGTAAGTGTATAAAAAATATACGTCTGTATTCAGATTCGCAAGTGTATTGAGAGTTGTATATGTGTAGACGAATCTGTGAATGCGTGCATGGATCTGTAAATGTGTAGACAAATCTGTAAATATGTACGTGGATATTAATGGCTAAAAGTCTAAGTATTTTTCTGCAAGAGCTGAAAATACAGACAAGCAGAAATTACAACACACGCGAACCCTCTCAATTGGATGTGTTTTTACACGAGACCTTTGCTACACTTCTGCCATTGCAGAGATCTGCATTCTCGAGATCTGTGCGTGTGTAGCGATTTGTCTGTGTTGAGATTCGTCTGTGTGACAGAGATCCGTCCGTGTGGCGATTCGTCTGTGTGTCGAATTTCGTAGCTGTGTCTCAGTAAAAAAGTATGAAACTTGAACGATATGCAAATGGTCGATTGTTTTGGAATATTTCTAGTTATGTTAACGTTTTAAGTTATTGCTCTCGAACGCAGTATTCATTTAGCTAAGTTAAGGTAACGCTATACTTGGGCTACTAATGAAAGTGTAAATCGTTTAATCTCCAACTTTCCTTGCTTTTTAATAGGTGAGCAAGAGAAATTTGATCGACAAATCCTAAAGAAATTGTTGAAGAGTTGTGAGAGGCACAATTAACTGGCCATTTTATATTGGCATGGCGAAAGTTATTTTAATAAACACATTTTGGTTCACACAAAACGTGTCTTTCATCAGAAGTGCGTATGATTTTACTGTAAGCCTGAGGGGCAATATGGTTATTTATATCAGAATTAACAAAAATTATAGGGCCTAACCTAGCACTGCACGGTCTACAGTAAAACCAATAGTGAAGTAGTCTATACAAACTAGACTGCAGCAGCTTTTGATAATGCATAAGTAGCCTATAGTGCAAATAATTACATTGTATAATCAGAAGGCCTAGTGCAGCATATGGCACGATATCTTATTGTGACGTTTAAATGTAACTTCACAAAACCATCTCTTAAGCTAAATAATAATTTTATTCAGTTCGTCAACGTATATGGACGGATATTTATGGGGGTTTGTTCGCATTTTGGTCTGGTTGTGAAACTGCCCGGCGTAAACCTTTATTTGCCTTTCTTATCTGGCTGTGCTCTTCGACACACTACATCCAATCAAAGTTTAAAATTCTGGTGGCTAAAATGGGCCGGTCAATCAGTCCGCGGTCACGTTACGCTGTATTGTAGCACACAGTGAGCAATAGTTATTAGTAGCACCCAAGCAATGAATTAATTGATATTGCATATTGCATATGAAGGTATGGCAGTTTAGGGCTTCCATATGAATGCAATAAATCATTTGAAAGTTGTGTTTGAGAAACTAACTGAATACACATTACTAATGGAATTAGTTAGAATATCTAAGAGAAAATAACTTGGGAGCGAAACAGCAACACCTGATACCATTAAATTGCAGCATCGGCAAATGTAACGACTAACGTAGCCTATATTCTATAGCCTAGTCTAAGATGTAGCCTAATTCAAAGCTTATTTACCGGCTCATGTGACATTATTATAAACGCGTTGATTGGATGTTACATTTCAAAGTGCACTTTGGGTCACTGAAATTTCTACTGAGACACACAGACGTTTTCGCCACACGGACGGATCTCTTTCACAGAGATAAATCGCTACACACGCACAGATCTCGAGAATGCAGATCTCTGCAACGGCAGAAGTGTAGCAAAAGTCACGTGTAAAAACACATCCAATTGAGAGGCCCGCGTGAGTTGTAATTTATGCTTGTCTGTATTTTCAGCTCTTGCAGCTAAATACTTAGACTTTTAGCCAGTAATATCCATGTACGTATTTACAGATTTGTCTACACATTTACAGATCTATGCACGCATTCACAGATTTGTCTACACATATACAACTCTCAATACACTTGCAAATCCGAATACAGACAGATATTTCTTATACACTTACAAACCTGGTTACGCACGCACGGATTGAGATACAGATACACAACTCTCCACACGCTTTGCAAATAGTTTTGCTACAATAATGACCCCATATGTTAAGCAGGTCAGCCAACTGATCTGGGGAGACAGTGGCAAGTTCTGGGCGTAGGGCAGCACCAATTACATCAGACAGAGAAAGGGGGTTAACAGCTTTGATATTACGGAAGGAGATTGATCTTGTGTGGGGAATTCTGGTAGACTTAGAGTGAAGGGTGAACTTGATAATACTATGATCAGACAAGGGAAAGGGGGAGGGGAAAACCTGAGAAATAGTTAAACCAGTGTCAGCAGACCAAATCAAGGATATGACCTTTGGTATGGGTTGGGAATGTGACATGCTGGGTAATTTTGAAACAATCTAGTACATCAGATAAATCAGAGGGCTGTTTTAAATTTGGTGTATCCATGTGAATATTGAAGTCTCCGAGCACTAGTAGACGTGGGGAGAGAGATGAAGCATCAGTGAGCAATTCAGAAAATTCTGAATTTATTTTATAGCTTTATTGTTAAGAGACCGGGTGTTTAACAGGGCAAAGCTACATTTTTAAGATGCGGTCTTAGTCAAGACAGTAAAAGGAAATGTTCGCAGGCAGCCGTAGTTAATAGGGCGGTGGTAATGCGTGAGAATAAGGGAGCGAAAAGTAGTCCACAATGACGGGATGCTGCAGCCATCGGCGTGGTGTACAGACCGGTTATATTTGGAGCCGCAATGAAGATAGGGGCAGCGACAGAGAATGCCAAATGAGCATAATGATTTGTATGCATTCAGGGGGAGACGACCAGTATTTGATAGACATCACAGTTCAAATGAAGAGTATTTTATAATCTGGTGGTTGAGGAGCTGATAACTGGAGCCGGAGGAGAACTAATGGTGGAGGTGGACATGCCAACAGAAAAAGCAAAGTGATACAGACAGACCAACTCATGACACCCAGTAGAAACACTGATGCCAGCCGTGAACCAAGCGAGGGCAGACAAGGAACCCCAATACCACACAGACCTTTCCGACCCAGAAAATCAAAACACTGAGAAAGTGATTACTCAGTGCGATTACGTCCAGGGGCTCAACAGCCTAGTAAATCAGTTGAGGCTAACTTACCAAGCTGGGGCCGGGGAGAGGAGAGTGTAACAGTGCGATACCATGCGCCCAGTCAATAAACACGGAGGGGTTGTACAGAGTTGTCTATGCCAGGCCGGAGCTCCAGGAGAATCGACGGGGTAACAGTAGGTCCTGAATATACGAAGGTTAGGATGAAGGTGTTGATGGTAGTCCGTAGTGCGTGTTGAATCAGAATAAATAATAAAGTGCCGACAGGTCAGGGAGAACTTGGCGAACTGACACTAAAACAAAAAGGGGAACTGACAAAAACGAGCACAAAAACAAAAGTTCCAGGGAGAAGCAGCAGTCAAGCACAACGCCAGCGTGCTATCCCCAAGTCAAACAGGCAAACAGGAACAGGAGACATGGTCGGAACAAGATCGATTGTACTAAGGTACAGCAGCAAGAGCAGGTGCATAATGTGTGGTGCAGCAGTGAGCAGGAGCATTTGTGAGAGTAAGTGTGAGCAGCGGTTTAAGTAGACCACGTTAAGCTATTGAGCATATGAGACTGATTGATTGGTGTGACGTGGATAAATGCTGCGTCTGAGTTGCCCGCCTAAACTAGCCCTGCCAGGGCGTCGCCTCATTTGTTTTCCGCACTTTCTTGCAGATCATCCAGGATGACAGAATCTCCTTGGCATATTAAAACCAGGGCCACAAACACCACAAACGTCAAAGCTGTAAACAATTAAACAGAGAGCTGTGTGCTCCTCCATTCCTCCACAAAAATCCAACACGATTCTGCCTAAAACATGGAATGATAAATAGTGGGAAACTCTGGAAAACTGGCACCATCTCAATTGACTACGTCTGTAACTGCTATATTAATATTCCAAATATCGCACGTAATTTTGATGTCCAACATAATAATAAAAGTTGCAGCATCTGTTGTTTGACGGCCTTGACAAAAAATGGACTATCAAATATGCTTGTCTTAGCGCTGCTACGCCATCCCTTCTTAACTTTCTTGCGATATGTTTATCTATTCTGTGGAGTCATTTTTGTTTTTGCAGTATAGAGAGCTTGTATAACAAAAAGGTTCAGTTATTTAGTTATTTCACTAAGCTTTTGAAAAAGGAAATAGCTGGGTATTGGGTGCTCTGTGCTTTTCTCACTCCCCTTGTAAGTGAGTGAGTCCTACCTAACCAAAGAAAACATCCCTGGTCCTATGGTTTTAATTATTAGAAAGTATTGTATAATTCAAGTTAGCAAACAATACTGTATGTAGATACTGCTTAGCTGTTTATACCAGACATCAATTAACACTACAAATATGTTATCCAACATCCAAAGATAGTAATCAAAAGTATTTTGTTCAGTTTTGAAAAAAAACATTACATACCTCTCCATCTTCTTATGATTCTTCTCCTCCCGGGCTTGAGCCTTCATTTGCTGTACCTCAATGGTGTCAGGTTTGCGGCGCCTCATATATAGCTCATGGTTGCCCATGCAAAGCGCCAGAATGCGCTTATTAATACGCAGTCGTGGAGCATAGAATACAAAGTCCTAAAACAAAATGCCCATGTCAGCTAACGTAGTCTTATCCATAACAAGTGTATGGTAGCATGGTGGTAACACTAGTAACAGGTCTAAAAAGTATGACGTTTGTTAACAAGGGTTGACCTACTGGTGCTTTCTTGTCAATTGGTTTAATTACAAACTTCTTGTCATTAAAGGAAATGTTTCTGATTTCACTCCATGGAAATCCAATTTTGGGTGTCATTCTGTTGAGAAGAACAAAAGTAAAAGCATTGTGTTAAGTGATTCCTGTGTTTATCTGTAAGTCAAGGACATTTATATATTCAACAGCAACTACATTTCTTATCTTTTTTTGGTTTCAAAGACCTTTCAACATACTGCATATAAATTAATAATTAAGTAGCCCACTTTTGCAGCTGGTCAACTATTGTAATTGTAAGTTTTATTATTATAACTAATGCAGGTGGCCTGCCTGTTTAAGAGATTATCAGGCCAGTTAATATCAAGTCGGTTCTCACTCATTGAGAAAAGTTAAATTAAATATATTCACAAATACACAGCTAATTACATGCCTACAATTTCAGACTACCATTTGTTCTATAATTTCAGTATAGCTGAGATTGCTCACTTGTCATTATGTTCATAGATGTTGAGACCCAAAGCATCCACTCCGAGCCACAGCTCAGATCCTTTCTTATTCTTAATGTTGAAGTAGTTCACCCCATACATCTCGAGGTCCTGAGAAATCTTCAAATACTCCATCATGGAGTCCTCTCTATGCATACAGCACAAGTCAAATTAAACAGAATAGTGTCCGATTAAATGTTATAGATTCTGAAAAAGATGGTTTGTTGCACATCGGATCACATACTGTTCAGAGTAAAATCTGTCAAATGCCACTATCGGCGATACATAAGGTGGTGTTGGGAGTAAACCAAATATAATCACCGCTTACAGTGCTAGTTACAGTCAGTGATGACGTGTGATTGACTCGAGTAAATTGTGTGGAAGGTGCTCAAGGGCTCATATGTGAGCATGCATGTAATGTTTGAATACCTTAGCATGCCTTTATGTTCCTCGTGCCACACCTGAATTCTCTCCTCCCACTGCTCTTTGTTGAGCTTGTGCTGGTCCAAGACTCTGAAAATAAAGAGCTTCATAGGATGAAAAGAACAGATAACAAAATCTCCACCTTTTTATGTGGCTTGGTGTTCAGAGTATTAATGTGTAATACAGTGTAATACTGGAGAAACTCCGACAAGATATAACAAAATGCTAAATATATTTATATGCAATATAAAGGTCTACAGGGTGCTTCCAGTGGATTGAGTTGATTTTGCTGTGAGTAAAGCTCTTTGCAAACCTCCAAAAATTTCTTGAAATTAGCCTAAACTAGACCTGAAGTGCAATGAGTAATTCATTTATTTGTGCTATGTGAAATCTTAACACTTAGAAACAAAAAACAAGACAAAGAAAATGCACATGCCTAACAAATCAGACCAAAGAATGGAAGGGGGCTGCTTCGAACAAAGCCTCAAAATTATGCTCTCTGATTTCAAAGAAGATATTTCCAAGCAAATTGGGGGACTCCGATTGGAGTTCCAGAACCTTTCGTCAGAGATGAAACTAATAAGAAAATATGTAGCAGAAATTTTCCCTAAACTAAGAGACTGCAACTAAAATTAAAGAAGCAGAGCAAACAATCCATCAGTTGGAAGAGAGAGGAGACAAACATATTAAAAGAGCCTGCTTCAAAGATGAATGAAAAGATGGAATACCTTGAAAACCATTCTCGACAAAACAACATACAGATTTATCAAGTAAAAGAAGGTGCAGAGGGGGATGATGGGGTAGGCTTCATCAGATCACTACTCATTTCTCTTAGAACTTCACAAGCAAGATACAGAAGAAAAGAAGCAGGTACGCCTCAATCAGAAAACAGCTAAAGGGGAAAAATAAAATTAAATCACATATGTAAGGAAACCAATCCCCAAATCTTCCCCCTCAGGCCCAAAATGGCCCCTGGGGAACATTCCAGAGGAGCCAGCATGTTCTCTCAACACAAAGGGCCATAAAAACCTTGACTCTATTCCAAAAATTCCAGCTGCAACTCTAAGGATTAAGAAATTGGGATTAAGAAATTGTTGCCTAAGGAACATTCAATGAAATTACAATTTCTTCATGTCCAATAATATACATTTCTTTGTATTTCTAATAATTATATATTTTGTATTGTTTTTCTAAGTGAACTATCATATCTAGCATAGTCGTGTTCGGTACGGAATTGTTCACAATGACATTTTGTTAGCTTTGCAGACGTTATATAGAACATACTCCAAGTGTATAATCGTAAATAGAAACAAAAAGATGAGGTAAACTGGAAATTCTTATCTTATGAAGTGAAAAAATTCGCACCTTTGCTCATTGGCATTCAGCCAATCGAATGACCCAGGCCACCTTCCCGGGACACCCCTTTCTAAACGTCCTATAAATTGTTTTCTCAAACACGAAGCTATCCTTTTAAACGTCCAAAACTCAACCTGGAGGCCACAGGTTGTTACAACGGATTGAGTAATTGCACCCCCTCTTTCCTTGAACCATGCGGTCTGCCAGCAACCTTCAGAACAAAGGAATTAGGCCTTTGACCTCACCATAGGCCGGAAAACCCTTGCCACACTTTCGAACTTAACTTCACCACTTCAGAGCAAAGAAACCTTTATTCAAACCACGTTCGGGACTTCACAACTTCCGTTATTCGAAATGATTCAGAGCTTTTAACCTAATCTACTGAGTCGGCGGACCCGCTGGATCACCAAGAAGGAACCAGCGCACCTTTGATCTTACAAGAGGTCAACTACCTCGTCAAAGAAAACCCAAAACCCGTGTTACTTTTCCACCTCTATTCAAACAACAAAGTTTCAGAACTTTCCAACTTCACGCAACGAACCAAGTTTCAGAACTTTACCACTAAAACCACGGACAACGTTTCCACTTTGGTCCAGCCGCAAACCAGGCCTAGGACCAGATGTATTCATTGCCACAGCTCCACCTACCTTCACACAGTAACGTAAATTCATGCTATTCATATTTCATTCATACAGTTAGGCCCAAAAATATTTGGACAGTGACACAATCTTCATGATTTGGGCTCTGCATGCCACCACATTGGATTTGAAATGAAACAACTACAACGGAATTGAAGTGCAGACTTTAAGGTTTAATTCAAGGGGTTGAACAAAAATATATGATTAAACATGTAGGAATTGTAGCTATTTTTATACAAACGCTCCTCATTTCAGGGGCTCAAAAGTAATTGGACAAATAAACATAACCCCAAGTAAAATGTTACTTTTCAATATTTTGTTGAGAATCCTTTGCAGGCAATGACTGCCTGAAGACTGGAACCCATGGACATCACCAAACGCTGGGTTTCCTCCTTTGTGATGCTTTGCCAGGCCTTTACTGCAGCGGTCTTCAGTTGTTGCTTGTTTGTGGGTCTTTCTGCCTTAAGTTTTGTCTTGAGCAAGTGAAATGCATGCTCGATTGGGTTGAGATCTGGTGATTGACTCGGCCATTGCAGAATATTCCACTTCTTTGCTTTAAAAAACTCCTGGGTTGCTTTTGCTGTATGTTTTGGGTCATTGTCCATCTGTACTGTGAAGCGCCGTCCAATCAACTTTGCTGCATTTGGCTGAATCTGAGCAGAAAGAATATCCCTATACACTTCAGAATTCATCCGGCTGCTTCTGTCTTTTGTCACATCATCAATAAACACAAGTGACCCAGTGCCATTGGAAGCCATGCATGCCCATGCCATCACACTGCCTCCACCATGTTTTACAGAAGATGTGGTGTGCTTTGGATCATGAGCTGTTCCAATTCTCCTCCAAACTTTCTTCTTCCTATCATTCTGGTACAGGTTGATCTTAGTCTCATCTGTCCAAAGAATGCTGTTCCAGAACTGGGTTGGCTTCTTCAGGTGTTTTTTGGCAAAGTCAATTCTGGCCTTTCTATTTTTGAGGCTGATTAATGGTTTGCACCTTGTGGTGAATCCTTTGTATTTACTCTCATGAAGTCTTCTCTTTATGGTAGACTTAGATACTGATACACCTACTTCCTGGAGAGTGTTCTTCACTTGAGTGGATGTTGTGAAGGGGTTTTTCTTCACCATGGAAAGGATTCTGCGATCATCCACCACTGTTGTCTTCCGTGGACGTCCAGGCCTTTTTGAGTTCCCAAGCTCACCAGTGCACTCTTTTTTTCTCCGAATGTACCAAACTGTTGATTTGGCCACTCCTAACATTTCTGCTATCTCTCTGATGGATTTCTTCTTTTTTTTCAGCCTCAGGATGGTCTGTTTCACCTCCATTGAGAGCTCCTTTAACCGCATGTTGTGTGTTCACAGCAACAGCTTCCAAATGCAAACGCCACACCTGGAATCAACTCCAGACCTTTTAACTGCTTAATTGATGACAGGTTACTGAGGGAAGAGCCCATGCAGCGTTGTTATTTTTTTTTTGCAGCCTTCTGAGTCAATTGTCCAATTACTTTTGGTCCCTTGAAAAAGAGGCGGCTACGTATTAAAGAGCTGTAATTCCTAAACCCTTGCTCCAATTTGGATGTGAATACTCTCAAATTACAGCTGAGAGTCTGCACTTTAAGCCCATATTGATTATATAATTGTATCCTGAATATGTTTTCATAAACAGCTAAAATAACAAAACTTGTGTCACTGTCCAAATATTTTTGGACCTAACTGTATTCAGATTGTTCGATGCTATAGCCTATGCTGTGTTGTGTTTTGAGTTATCCAGTCAATATTTTAACGGTTATACTGTGGGTTTAGATTCTAACCATAGCGTTAAATGCTTACTAACCACTTTAGTTCTATCAATGTTACATTTAGTCATTCTTTATAGTACCGTAATTATCATGCTTATTTAGATTAGTAAATAAATAGAATTGCTTTGCATTTAAGCTGTCTTTCGTTTGCACACAATCATTTATTCTCGTAACATAAGACTTCACTACTTCAGAATTGAGATTGAAAACGTTAACTATTACATTATTAAATTAATCATAAAGATTCGGTTTCCCGCAGAGCCCTGCTTAGGCTAAATTCTGTGTGGTGGTGCTCCGTACATAAGTAATTACACTTCATCACCCTGATCGATTATAATATTAATTTATGAATTTATTGATAATCTTTAAATTGATAAAGCGTAATTTACACACAAGAAGTAGTAAGCCAAATCCCCCTACACATATGATATATCCAGCCAAACTGAAGATGTTTGTAGACAGTGGATTTACAACCTATGACTCCTTGGGAGATGCAGACGCGCAACTAAGGGAGCAGGGAAGATTTCTACGACCTAGTCGAGGCTACACCGTACCCCTGTGTGTGACACAGTCTCAATACACCCCATTCCAGAAGGCACACGACCAGAGGAACGGCAGAGATGGGGAGAAACACTTTAAGGTATGACTGTAAGACTTTGAGCTACCCAAACTCAGTAGACATTTAGATTTTTTGAGTTAATGATACTCGATATGTGATTGACATTGAAATTAGCTAGATAAATATATTGGGTGGAACTTCATACACTGGCACACTTTTCACCACACAAATAGGGCTTACTTTGAGTTCCAGAACGACAGCCACAACCACAATCCTGTGGCAGGGGTGACCTTATGATAGCTAAGTAAATTATAATGTGGAATACCTTTTGCAACCGTATAGAGATTGCTCTAATTGGAAGCTGACCATTGGATGTTCTCACACTATTTAGTTTAATTTGACTTGTGCTCTATGCATAGAGAGGGGTCCATGATTATGAGCATGGAGTATTTGAAGAATTCTCAGGACCTTGAGATTTATAATTTCAAACAATATTGTAAAGATGTACTCAAAAAACTGAAAACATGTGAAACGACTAATGCCGCATTCCGAACTTAGGTCCCCGGAACTTTTAGTCCCAGGAACTACTTTTCAAGGAACTAAAAGGTTCCTGCAGCCCTACGTTATCTGTGTTTCAACCGCAGGAACATTTCCCAGAAGAATATGCAAATTAGTCCGCTGACACTACTCCATACAAACTTATAGGCAGACGTTATTTGTGCGACACTGCAATAGTAGTAAACAACTCTCTATCGGGAAGTCTGCTCTGCTGAGTTTGGATACTATTGTATGACTATGTTTGATTGCCTGTCTTGATTGTGAATAAAATATCATCCAACTATCGTAGGCATTTTTCTGCTATAGCAAGATTTATGTTGTTGTGTTCTCCATGTTGATGATTTCGTTGTGTTTGTTTACATTTGCACTTGTGGCGGTTGACATATCGGTTGAAATTTGCTGCGAGCACTCTAACAATCAGAAATGTTCAGCGCTGCAAGCCACGCCCCGAAGGTTCCTGTACTACCTGGAAAGTACTACTACCTGAGCAGGGGCTTGGTTTCTGCTTTATAGTCCCCAGAACTTAATTTAGACCCAGGTTCTTGTGATCAAAACACGGTGAGGTCATGGGAAGTTCCTAGTTCCTGACTTCCGGCAAGATGGTGTACTGAGTAGCTGCATGTTTGTGAGCTCTCATCATGGACAATTGAGACCCTTGTAACAACGCATTATTTAAAAACGCCTCATTATGTAATAACTCGACAAAATGTAACACATTTTCACTTCATTATGTAATAACACCCACATTTTGTAATAATCTGCCGCATTTTGTAATACACTGCTTGAACGCAATATGTAATAACTTTCCCCCGCATTTTTTAATATATTATTACATATTGCAGTGGTAATCACAAAATACGGGAGTTGCACTGTTTTTTTGATGAAAATGTAATAACATGGTGCATTATGTAATAACCAACCAAAATGGATCTCTTCATTCATAAAAAAAATCATTATAACATTATAACAATGTTTATTTTATATATTCTAGCATAAACTCTACTGACTTAAAATGTATTTAAAAAAGATACTATTAGTTCAGTAGATTAGTAGTATCTATTATTGGTCAAAAGTACATCAAGTGTCTACAGTATTCCTTAGGAACTGTACTTGAGGGTTCATGGAGACATAGAATCTGCACGACTGTGTTATACTGACACAAACATCTAAGTAATTGCACACACAATGTCAGGAGACACACGCACATACACACACAGTTCTGCCATCAAGCATTCAGGATTATATCAATTTTATCCAGAAAAAGAGGCAAAAAATGTTTGCACAACAAAAGACTAATATGGAACTGTAAATTCTTTCAAATTATTTATTCTCTCAATGTCCAATTACGGTATGTTTTGGCAAAGAATATGTACAATACTGTAGTGGTCAACAACACCACTACAGTATTGTACATATGAGGATGAATATTTAAACTATTAAGTATTATCTTTAACCATGTAAGTATTTAAGTAATTAAGTGAAAAACAACCACAGCATATAGCCTAACAACACTGATTTGCAAGGGATTTCTAATATACAAACATTGCAGTTTTGATGTGCAAAAACTACTTGTCAAGTAACCTTGATAGAAATAACCTTCAGAAATACACTATCTGGAAACTACTCAACTACATATAAACTAAAAACACTTGAAGTTGCTTTAACTCTATGGTACACATTATGATGCCAGTTGGTAAAAAAAAAGTTTTATGTTTTTTTTGTCATAAAACAGACTAAGTAAACATAATTTAAAGAAATTTTCAATTAATTTATTTTTTGGGGTACACTTTGGGGTACGTTACCACAAAACAACAATGTCCCATAATGGTAAAAAGGGGACAAAAGAGAGTTATTTCTTAAAATGTGAATAAAATGTACTAGAATGCACATGGAAAATATTAACATTAACAACAGTTTAAAACACATGCCATTTGAAATTGAAAAACATAAAAAAAAAAAAAACTATTTTTATAAATTTGTTTGTCTGAACGTTACCCTCAGGCAACATTGTACCATTGTGGAACAGCCCATAAGAATAAATGTGTTGAAGAGTGTAGGCATATTTCAGCAAACTTTTCATCAATAATCTATCAAACCAATTTATCATAACCCTCTTCAAAACAATAGTAGTGTCAAATTTCAGTGTTTGGTAATTTGTGTTACATTTTTGTTTTCAGTGTCCTGGTGTGTGTCTCTTCTGACATAGTAGACTATATAGTGTATTATCCTGAACTTTATTACAACTAACATAATCAAATGTATCTAGGTTCATTTTTAAAGATTAAAATCAAACATTTTGATGACTCTTATGCTTTTGAACAAGATTTAAGCCTAAATACACACACTCAAAAAAACTATTGCCATACCATAATTAGGGTAGGGTAAGTGGCACCGACCAAATTATGTCGGTCCTACCGAGTATCAATTTTTTTTGAAGAAAAAAAAACGGTGCCAAATTTCGATACTGTACGGTAAACAATGTGTTGTTACAGTACAACACCGTAATCACTGTGCTCGTGACTGCCTTTGATTTGTAACAAGATTTGTAACAAGTGCGGGAGAAATTGAATTCAGTGAATGAGGGAAAATCTCGCAAGCCAAGATGCGCTCAAAAGCGTGGTTATATTTTGTCAAAATTGACTTCAACACAGTCAAATGCAATCGTTCTAAGGGCATTATAAAATGCAAGTCCGGAAACACCTCAAATATGATGAAACATTTGGTCAGCCATGGCATCAATTTAAGACAGGACAACTGCACCGTCTTTGATTCAACTCCATCTACCAGTTCTGGGTCTTCTGGAAACGATGAAATAACAGGTAAGATTCTCTGTCACTAAGTTAGCAAGCTAATAGCAGGTTAGCTACAGTGTGACAACCTTTGGTTCTGACTGCCAGTGATAATTTTGTCAACTTAAAGTATTAGTTGACGGCCTTTTTTTCATGACTAAATTGTAACGACAACGTAAATAAAACAATATTGACAAATTAATACGAAATCTCTGTTCATTAAGCCCTAACGAATTAAGACGAGACAAAATAGCTGGCTCTGTTCTAGCGGACAACCTAGATCAAAGTTGCCATCTCAAGGTATTGGTTGTTTTACTTTTTAACGATAAATTTAATTGAAACGAAGACTAAAACAAAATTAAAAATTCTTGTCAAAATTAACACTGCTGACTGCTACGCTACTACTAAGCCTGATACTTTCCTATAAAGGTCCCAAAGCCAGCAGCAGTGTAGACGATTCCACCCCCTCTGTGACTCCTTTTACTATAGGCCATAGTATGGCAGTTAGTAACGCTCGGCAGGACAAACGCGTTTTCAGTTTTTTTTTTTAAATCAAGTGATTAAACAGTGAATGCTCCAAATTTGTGTTACTTGCTAAACGTTTATTAATAAAAACAAATTCATAAATTTTCTGTTGATCTAAAAGTGACAGTTTCAGTGTCGAAAAAAGGTTTTTAATTTTAACGAGTTGATACTTCGGTGAAGCCAAGCGGTGTCTTCAGAAAGCTCAAACCTCCTAAGGCCAACTTTGACATTAGTTTACTTCTTCGTCTGGGAAACATAATGTATATGTTGCTACAGATACTTTGAAAAACTCACTGCCTTTACAGTTACATGGTCGTTTACCTAAATCAAAGCTAAAATATTAAAAACGTGTATGCTAAAAACCGCGAACGTGTCAAACAACTTAGCTTTTTTATGACGCGGCCCTAGCCTAGGCAACAAAAATTCCACAGCTCCGAACCAGATGGCCAAGGTACTGCTTGCAATTTCGTTTGTACACGCATAATCAGTGCCAGATAATCACCAGATCGTAAACACATTTTATAACATCTCAGTAAAATGTAGGTCCCATTGCAAGATCATTGATCATTAATCGTTACATATCTGCTTATTTAGCCTCTAAAGCGGTAATAAACAGGTATATTCCCTTGTTTAAATAGGCTACTATCATTTTCCCTGCCTCCCCCCACAGTTCTCGCCCAATCGATCTTGCAATCAACATGGCCAAAGTTTCCATTTATTGTGTTAGGTAATAGTAGCCAAACTGACTGACATAACTATACATCTAGAACAATTTAAATATGTTTCGCTTTATGGATTTCAACCAACGCGACTGAACACTAAACCAAAACAAACTTGCTAGGAAGCTAGTGCCACGACTTACCGCTGTCCTGGGGTTCCTAAACAAGTGAAGGCACGGTACATTTTGAGGGGGCAGATCTTTTTTTACCTTCGATCGATTTTTTATTTTTATTTTGGGCGAATATTTCCCAGAGGCCTTGGTCTAGTCAGAGTTGAAAGGCCACGGTGGAACTTTTTGATTAAAGCTAGTAGCGATTCAAGTAAAGTATATAACATATTTTAAATATATATTTGTTTACTGATTGCTTAGTCCCCTCCCCGTAAGGTCATGTCCGGACAGGGGTTTATTTAAAAATTAATCAAAGTTTGGCTTTCAAAAATGATGGGAACACCGAGGTGATTTACCTTGAAGACAAGGAGCGCTGGACTATTTCGTGCCCGTTTGAGAAAGAAAACAGAGCTTTGTGACAAAATTTTGCATCAGCTACCACCAGAGGTGAGTTTTGAAATTAAAAAATTATGTTGTTAACAGTAGAACTATGGAAAGCTTGAATTATCAGTGATTTTGAAATATATTCTTAAACCAGTCAATCGATCGTTAGAAATTAAATAAATGTCTTTTTTTTTTCCTTTTTTTTTTTTACGTCCTGTGGGCTCACCACACGCGGAAAAAACCAAGGTGGTCAGGTGAGCTGCCAGAAATGTGGCAGTGAAGGCAGAGGTTTTCGACGGATCGGACCCGGGTGGCAGAGGCTGGCTTTGGGGACGTTGAACGTCACCTCTCTGGGAGGGAAGGAGCCGGAGCTTGTGCGGGAGGTGGAGCGCTACCAGCTGGATCTGGTGGGGCTTACCTCTACGCACAGCCTCGGCTCTGGAACCTCACTCCTGGATAGGGGTTGGACTCTTTTCTTCTCCGGAGTTGCCCAGGGTGTGAGGCGCCGGGCGGGTGTGGGGATACTCACAAGCCCCCGGCTGAGCGCCGCTACGTTGGAGTTTACCCCGGTGGACGAGAGGGTCGCCTCCCTACGCCTGCGGGTTGTGGGGGGGAAAACTCTGACTGTTGTTTGTGCATATGCACCAAACAGGAGTTCGGAGTATTCGGCCTTCTTGGAGACCCTGGATGGAGCCTTGTATGGGGCTCCTGAGGGGGACTCTGTAGTCTTGCTGGGAGACTTCAACGCACATGTGGGCAATGATGGAGACACTTGGAGAGGCGTGATTGGGAGGAACGGCCTCCCTGATCTGAACCTGAGTGGTGGCTTGTTATTGGACTTCTGTGCTAGTCATGGAATGGCCATAACAAACACCATGTTCGAATATAAGGATGCTCATAAGTGTACCTGGTACCAGAGCACCCTAGGCAGAAGGTCGATGATCGATTTTGTTATCGTATCATCGGACCTGAGGCCATGTGTTTTGGACACTCGGGTGAAGAGGGGAGCGGAGCTGTCAACTGATCACCATCCGGTGGTGAGTTGGGTCAGGTGGCGGGGGAAGCCTCTGGACAGACCTGGTAAGCCCAAACGTCTAGTGGGGCAGAACTGGGAACGTCTGGAGGAGTCCCCGGTCAGGGAGGCCTTCAACTCACACCTCCGGCGGGGCTTCTCTGGCATCCCTGTGGAGGCTGGGGGCATTGAACCGGAGTGGGCGATGTTCAAAGCCTCCATTGCTAAAGCTGCATCTGAGAGCTGTGGTCTGAAGGTCTTAGGTGCCTCAAGGGGCGGTAACCCTCGAACATCCTGGTGGACCCCGGTGGTCAGGGGAGCCGTCCGATTGAAGAAGGAGGCCTTCCGGGATATGTTATCCCGGGAGACTCCGAAGGCAGTTGCAAGGTACCGACAGGCCCGAAGGACTGCAGCCTCGGCCATGGCAGAGGCAAAACAGCGGATGTGGGAGGAGTTCGGAGAAACCATGGAGAAGGACTTTCGGTTGGCACCAAAGCGGTTCTGGAAGACCATCCGACACCTCAGGAGGGGAAAGCAGGGAACCATCCAAGCTGTATACAGTAAGGATGGGAAGCTGTTGACCTCAACTGACAAGGTGATTGGGAGGTGGAAGGAACACTTTGAGGAACTCCTGAACCCGACAAACCCACCCTCTATAGTAGAGGCAGAGCTGGAGGATGATGGGGGATCAGCATCAATCTCCCTGGCGGAGGTCACTGAGGTAGTCAAACAACTCCATAGTGGCAAAGCCCCAGGGGTTGATGAGATCCGCCCAGAAATGCTGAAGGCTCTGGGTGTTGAGGGACTGTCATGGATGACACGTCTTATCAACATTGCGTGGAAGTCGGGGACAGTACCTAAGGAGTGGCAGACCGGGGTGGTGGTTCCCGTGTTCAAAAAGGGGGACCGGAGAGTGTGTGCCAACTACAGAGGCATCACATTACTCAGCCTCCCCGGGAAAGTATACTCCAGGGTGCTGGAAAGGAGGGTTTGACCGATAGTCGAACCTCGGATTGAGGAGGAACAATGCGGTTTCCGGCCTGGTCATGGAACAACGGACCAGCTTTTTACCCTCGCGAGGATCTTTGAGGGGGCCTGGGAGTATGCCAATCCGGTGAGGGTTGGCCTCCTCCAAGGCTGACCTTGAATACCTGAATATTACAGTCCCTTATTAGCCAAAGTTTCATAGTTTCATTTTCTTCATGCTAAGATAATAATTAGCAAGGCAACACTATTATAATCTCGACGTAATTAAATAATTTGCGTTTTGGATTGGTATTAGGTAAGCTGTGTAGATATTTAGATAAACCTACGCTACTTGTACGGAACGCATGCAGTAGCCTAACTATGTCACTCTCCCTTCAAAAAAATATTTTACATCTCGGATATCCCACAATTTACCACAATAAAACTGAGGTAGGCTACTTATGTTTTTACCAGAGGAAATTAATTATCTAACTTGTATGCACGTATTTTAACCAACATTTTATTGCGGTCATTAGACGGCAGTATACACAAGGGTATAAGATTAATCTTGGTCCTTCATTGCAGCTCCCCTCAAGGCTTAGTATAATATAATTATAATTAGCATCGTATGTATACGTTTGCGAGAGAATGCATTTCAAGATATCCAAATAATAATGACATAAATGCTTGTAGATTATAGTTTGCCATAGTAACTAACTAGCCATACAATGCGATTAGTCTTGTTATGGCCACGGTATGAATAATTTGTATTGTGTATTTAGCTGCAGTTATCTCAAAGGTTACGGAGACTTCCTAACTTCGTGCAAAGGCGTTTGACTAGAGACTTACATAACAAATAACCACAATGAGAGCACAAAGGGAGAGAAAGAGTTAAGACAGAATAAGTTCTTCATAAGGTTTTTTACATCGCCGAGTTAGTGTACGATGGAGCTCTCCATAGCTCTACATCAAGGAAGGTTATTCACCTGCACTTGGGCTAATTGTAAGACACTGTACACTGAATGTGAGTTAGGTTGTATTTGTTTAACGTTAAAAAGAATTGTGGTGACTTGAATTAGAAAGTGGCTGTTAACATGTATCAAGTAATTCCATAAGGCATTCAACAGCGGCAAAGTTTTTTAGTTTTTCAAGGCCCCATAAATGATAGCTCACTGATAATACTGCAAAAGATCATTAGGTTAGGACTTCTCATGCTATACCATGCTTAGCCAGACCTAGTGGGAGTCCCGTCAACAAGGATTTCATTGTGCCGTGTTTATACTGCTGCTTACTGCATGTGAATTCTCTTTGTCCAAGTGGACGTTATCTAGTTGAAGTGTGCTTAGCTAACTATTACCCCTTAAAGGCACCATAAATAATTGCTTGCTGCAAAACGAACATCTTTATTTGTCACCATAGCGCGATTGAAATGGCGAAATCCAACACGACAAAGTAGTGTCAGAATGAACAGACTGTCGGATATATGTAGGCTATTTAAACAGGTGGCAGCACAGTCACTAAGATTATTTAAAATGCATCTCAATGGTAAAATAATCAGTATTGAACAAACAACAACACTTAAGACAATAAACTGCTGCTGATTTTATGTCTGCAGCGCTGTACACGTGTGATATGCCGTTCAGAAGCCTTAACACGAGGTTGAGCTAACAAAAGAACGTAGGAGAGACTGCGGACGGTTGCAGCACTTTTTGCGTTTCTCTGTTACTCTAAGACTAATTGACATAGACCAGCCAAACATATTGAACTTATATCTGTCTTCTAATTACCCATACAATTTAAAGATGACTACATATGACATATAGTTCACAATATTTAAATGAATGGAAGAAGTCAGATGTTGCAACTGGCCCCAAGGGGGCGTTTACACTTGTGTTCAGTTCAGCGTTTTACTACAGCGAGCAGGAGTGCCTTGTAAACGTTAGCTGCAGGGGCGTCACTTTCACAGCAACACAGTATTATTGACATAAATAAACGAATAAATAAGTTGATAATAATGTAGCTTTTAACGTTGAAATTTCCTTGCAGTTGCCTAAATTTCCTTGCAGTTGGCGTTTACACTTGTGTTCAGTTCAGCGCTGTCCACCAACACACGAGGACATAGTAGTGCTGCAGGGGTTATTTTAGGGGCCTGGCCACCCGCACTGCTGCTGTCCCAAGCGAGGGAGTTTGAGTATCTCAGGGTCTTGTTCACGAGTGAAGGTAAAATGAAGCGTGAGATTGACAGGCGGATTGGTGCAGCTTCAGCAGTAATGCAGGCATTGGACCAGACCGTCATGGTGAAGGAGCTGAGCCGAAAGGCGAAGCTTGTGATTTACCTGTCGGTCTACGTTCTAACCCTCACCTATGGTCATGAGCTTTGGGTAGTGACCGAAAGAATTAGGTCACGAATACAAGCGGCTGAAATTAGTTTCCTCCTTAGGGTGGCTGGGCTCAGCCTTAGGGTAAGAGCTCGGTCATCCTTAGTGTCGAAAGGAGCCAGATGAGGTGGTTCGGGAATCTGATTAGGGTGCCTCCTGGGCGCCTTCCTTTGGAGGTGCTCCGGGCACGCCCTACTGGTAGGACACCAGGGGTAGACCCAGAACATGTTGGAGAGATTATATATCTCATCTGGCCTGGGAACGCCTCGGGATCCCCCAGGAGGAGCTGGAAAACGTTGCTGGGGAGAAAGATGTCTGGAATACCCTGCTTAGCCTGCTGCCACCGCGACCCGGCCCCGGATAAGCAGCGGAGAATGGATGGATGGATTTTCATTTTATTATTAGCTAATGTCTGCCTTATATGACACTGTATCACTGTAACTGACAATGGCTAACGTTAGCTAGACACAACAATAATTGTCTCTATTATCTTGTTTTAATAATGGCCAAAGTGGTAATTGAAAATAAAATCCAATTAATTGCTCAGCCCTACCCTCTACTAGTTGAGTATGCTATATAGTTGAAAGTATTTTCTAACTGATGTGCATCTAGCAGTGAGGGGAAAGAGTACTGTTCATTGACCATAAATCTCGGTTTCAAACAGGGATTACTAGAGGCAAATCATTTCACATCATTCTTAAAATTACTTAAACTACTTAATTTGCCTTAAGGACAAGGTAGGGTTTTGTAACAATGCAAACCCCCCACCCCCCACCACCCCACCACCACTCATGCAGACACAAACAAAAATTGAAGCTCAAGGCGTCACCTCTGAGGAAGCATCTTTTCACTGGACAGGTAGCCTGGCATGTGGGTGTCCTTATTGTAGTCCACATACTTGGCCTGAACAGCATAGGAAGCAAGCAGGACAGCCGTCTCCGGGGGGCAATAGATGTCATCGTTGAGAATGCCCTCCTTTACCTGCAAGAAGAACAGACGCTGGGTGGCCTCTTGGATCAACTCCTCTGACACGTCCTCTGGGAAGAATTTGGCCCGAAACTTGAATAACAGTGGGCTCTCCTTCCGTATGTCCTGGGCTGTCACCTTGGGGGTTCACAAGAAGAAGATGTTTAACAGTTTTGGTCTTATTTCTCAGAAAACTTGACGTACTTCTCCTTACCTTTTACTCTTACGTAGGCATAACAAATGGATAGTTATATCATGACATAAATCATAATATTAATGGACCATTGTAAAAACCTGTTTCTTTGATTGGTTACCTTTAGTATCACTGTTATTCATTACTGAAAAACAAATAATCTTACTGTAACTGCCCAACACTGTTCATACATTTGTTGTGGGGTTATTCAATGGAGCATGATGGCAGTATGAATTGATGTAGATGTATAACCAGTTCTAGAATGATAAATAAAACTGACCTTCTTATTGAGCTTGAGCCAGGTAGAAAAACCTTTAGTATCTTGGTACTGCAGTCCAAAGAACCAGACCTCCCTTAATCCAATTGTCTTAACAACCTAGGGTAAATCACACACAAAACAAATAATTAACTTTGATAAACTGTACGAAGTTACATGGCAGTCATGCAGTAGACGTCATACTCGTATGTCATAATCCTTGTGCATGCTTTTTTTTAGCAAATAAATATATATTGAACGCAGAGCTACAATGGCTAATTGTGGGACTTCGGAAGATTACTGGTGGTCCCCAAGGGTTTGAGAAATCTTTGCATGCCATAGCATTGTTGCCCAGGGAAAAAAAATAAAAAAAATTCATAGCTACATTCCCCACTTTTGTGCACTCTGGGGATAGTAAGGCGCAGATTGACTTTTCTTTTTATACATAAACAGGCCACCCTAGTTCACCCATGACTGTGAATGTCTGAAATGGAACAAGTGTGTAGATTGGAATTTGGAAAACTATACATGTGAACCACGGATATTTGCGGGTTCGATCTGCACTAGCACAATACAAGTCTGCCATCTTGGATGTTGGAATAGGCGTTGACAAAAATAGCAAGGGAAAATGGTGGTCAACATAAATTTGACTTTCTTTAGGATTACTTGACTCATTTGTGCCAGTATGCCAGTAGAAACACGGCAAACATGATGGCGCATATATGCTGCCGTCACCCAATCATATCCCCGGCCGGAACGATGAAAGTACAGTTGGTATTTTACCCTGCTGCCTTTCATCAAATTTTCCGTACCCGTTCAGAAAGACACAAATAAATTATTGAAACTATCAGGGCCCTATTCAGTTGTTAGTGAATCACAATGTCGGCACATGGTTAAAAAGCTTGAGATTGAAAAGTGTTCCACTCCAAGTAATTCCTGAGCTCTGTGAAGCAACATTACAGATTGTTGGACCTCCAGGGCAACTGAAAGTTACCTGACAGTGACTGCACTCTATTACTTCAACTGGGTGAAGAAAGGTGCAGTGTTAAGAACACACCCACTGTATGAGAGCCACACAAGCTCACACCTAGCTGATTAACTATAGCCCAGCATTTCACATGTCTTTCTGTTTGTTTTCTGGCATCGTAAGGGCCCAGGACTGGACCCAGTAGCAACTACATTATATGATGGCTTCCCAAAAAAAGACTACAAGACCCAGGGCTGAATGGGTCATGGGAGATTACTAGGCACTAGTGTTGCACGGTACACCAAAATGTACATACTTTTTCAATATTTTTAAGAACGGTTCCGTATTACAATTTTCCGATGTTCGATACTTTTAGGTCGAATGTGTCTCCTGTTTTGAGAGGATGAAAGGTGTAATTAGAATCTTCGCAAGATGAAAGTATTGCGAAGCAGCCAAGTTAACGACATGCGCATGTCCATCCAGTTGCTCTCTACCTACCTGCATTACAAATGCAAGTTTGCATGCATGCCGAGTCAAAGTATGGTGTTACATTGGTGCCACCAGAGTTTGAATTTGAATTCCATTCAATGGAATAAGAACTACACATTTTGATTTATTAAATACAAAAAATGAATGCATATTTGACCTCTTGAAATTGAATGTCATGAATTGAAAGGCATTTTTAAATATATTAAAATGTTTTCTTTTAATTTAATTTCAAATATATTTTATTCATTTTAAGGCTGGGAAGATGGATCAGTTCATCAAGCAAACATCGATGGACAAAATAAAAATCGATATTTAACAATAGCAATCTTGACTGATTATGGAGTCCCTAAAGGGCCATGGAGAAGAAAAAAAAAGATGGATGTTTTGCTTTCACTCGCAATACTTTTGCGTTACCTCGCAATAATTTTGCGTTCCCTCGCAATACTTTTGCGTTCCCCCTCCCAATAACTTTTGCATTCCCGCGCAATAGTTTTACGTTCCCTCGCAAAACGTTTGCGTTCACTCGCAAAACTATTGTAGTTTTTACTACAAGGTTCCAGGTTAATATGAGAGAAAGGACACAAAGAGACACAAAGAAAGGTTTGCCAATTAATATTAGGCAATTTTATTGGACTTAATATTTTAGACTTTATCAAAAACAAAATTTCGAGTAGTTATTTTGTTTATAAGCTTATACAGCTGTTTACAAGCTCATACATTTCCTGTGTTTATTACGTTTCCTATCCTCCATCTTAGCCAATAACAATAAGCCTGTCACTTATTTAGATTGGTATAACATTATTCGTTGTCATGTGGTTGAGCCAATATATTCATCAAAATATAAATATTTATGTTGATCTCTAAAACTAATTGAATGTGGTATTATGACCGGTTTACAACAAACAACATGATCACACCAGTCATTTTAAAGGCACGAGCAATGTTACCACATATTCACCTAAACCAAACTAATCCATATGGTAAGTCTATAACATAGTGATTAATATGTGGCCAAAAGCAAAAGTAGGTAGACCTAAATGGCACAACATCTGTCGGTGGTGAGAGAGCGGTGGTGGCTCAGTCCCAATCTTCAGCACTCGTATGCCCCAGGACAGATGAAATCAATAATCGCATTTCAGGTCCAAAACGGGAAAAATGGAGGAGACACAAAGAAGGTAGCAAGTGCCACGGCCGTTGCTGTGACAGTGAAGACACAAAAGGTGTTTGTATTGTAAACCTATTGTATTTGCTGGCGTTCATTATTAGGGGTCTATGCAGTGAAACTGCATAGAACCCTATTGTATTTGCTGGCATTCATTATAATTAGGGGTCTATGCAGTGAAACTGCATAGAACCCTATTGTATTTGCTGGCGTTCATTATTAGGGGTCTATGCAGTGAAACAGGGACCTGTCCAGCAATTTCCACATTTTTATATGACACAGGACGCGGGCTGTGATCTCCCAAAGCTGGCCTATCAAGACTTAAGAATTAAATGTTAAGGTTAGTTTTGTCTGTGCTCCCAGTTGAATGTAATCTGTCACCTTATGGCCATAATACTTACAATGACCTACTTTACAAATAAATACTTTGTCAGCAACACACACATTTTACCATGTGACTGCACAAATGGTTCCACATTGTGTTTTTTCTTTGAAATGCTGTTATTCGGTTAAATAGCGCTGGACACACAGAGTTATGCTACTTGGCATTTTTTTAAGCATTCCATTACTTAATTTAACATTTCTACCATTATTATCATTGACTAAGCTTAGCAAACAGCATATGTCTTGTCAATACCATACAACTGTTAAATGTCATTGCTCAAAGCACTGTTGTGACATTGCTGTCTTGTCCCAATTGCCTAATGTGAATCATGGCAATTTGGCATAAAGTGCCATAGCATAGACCCCGGTCATGACTGCCATTGCAGCTATATTTAGGTGGCCGGATGGAACAGCAGGTCAACTATTCTACTTGTACATATTATTAGGTGGCCGGGCAACTATTGTAATCGTTAGTATTGTTATTATTATTATTATTATTATTATTATTATTATTATTATTATTATTAGGTGGCCGGCTGGTACAGCCGGGCAACTACTGTAATCGTTAGTATTATTAGGTGGCCGGCTGGTACAGTATTATTATTATTATTATTATTATTATTATTAGGTGGCCGGCTGGTACAGTATTATTATTATTATTATTATTATTATTATTAGGTTGCCGGCTGTGCAGCCGGGCACCTATTGTAATCGTTAGTATTATTATAATAACCTTCTGGAGCCAGGTTGTGGATTTGGAGAAGGCGTATGATCGGGTTCCCCGGGAGATACTGTGGGAGGTGCTGCGAGAGTATGGGGTGAGGGGGTCTCTACTCAGGGCCATCCAATCTCTGTACTCCCAAAGCGAGAGCTGTGTCCGGGTCTTCGGCAGTAAGTCGGACTCGTTTCCGGTGAGGGTTGGATTCCTCCAAGGCTGCGCTTTGTCACCTATCCTGTTTGTGGTATTCATGGACAGGATCTCACGGCGTAGCCGCGGGGGAGGGGGGCTGCGGGTTGGTGGGCAGAGGATTGCATCACTGCTTTTTGCAGATGATGTGGTCCTGATGGCATCATCAGTCTGCGACCTGAGGCACTCATTGGATCGGTTCGCAGCCGAGTGTGAAGCGGCTGGGATGAGGATCAGCACCTCCAAATCTGAGGCCATGGTTCTCAGCAGGAAACCGATGGATTGTCTACTCCAAGTAGGGAATGAGTCTATACCCCAAGTGAAGGAGTTCAAGTATCTCGGGGTCTTGTTCTCGAGTGAGGGGAAAATGGAACGAGAGATGGGCCGGAGAATTGGAGCAGCGGGTGCGGTGTTGCAGTCGCTCTATCGCACCGTTGTGACGAAGAGAGAGCTGAGCCAGAAGGCAAAGCTCTCAATCTACCGGTCTATCTTCGTTCCTACTCTCACCTATGGTCATGAAGGGTGGGTCATGACCGAAAGAACGAGATCGCGGATACAAGCGGCGGAAATGAGTTTCCTCCGGAGGGTGGCAGGCATCTCCCTTAGGGATAGGGTGAGAAGTTCAGCCATTCGTGAGGGACTCGGAGTAGAGCCGCTGCTTCTTTGCGTAGAAAGGAGCCAGTTGAGGTGGTTCGGGCATCTAGTAAGGATGCCACCTGGCCGCCTCCCTAGGGAGGTGTTCCAGGCACGTCCAGCTGGGCGGAGGCCGCGGGGCAGACCTAGGACCAGGTGGAGGGATTATATCTCCACACTGGCCTGGGAACGCCTTGGAATCCCCCAGTCAGAGCTGGTTAATGTGGCCCGGGAAAGGGAAGTTTGGGATGCCCTGCTTGAACTGCTACCTCCGCGACCCGACCCCGGACAAAGCGGATGACGATGATGATCTCACAAATGTATGCATACAACGCTAATTATAATTATATTATACTAAGCCTTGAGGGGAGCTGGAATGAAGAACCAAGATGAATCATACCCTTGTGTATACTGCCGTATAGTGACCGCAATAAAAATGTTGGTTAAGTTTAGCTAAATCTCTACACGGCTTCATGTTCCAAAACCATTCCAAAACGCAAATATTCTTTAATTACGTTGTGATTTGCCTTGCTAATTATTATCTTAGTATGAAGAAAATGGAACTATGAAACTTTGGCTAATAAGGGGCTGTTATAATCATTTGCAAAATGGTAACTAACGTTTGGAACGTTAGACGATAGTGGTTCAGTCCCATCACCACCATTAGTTCCGTCTGTATTGTTTAACAAGCATGCTGGCAAACGTACATGGAAATAACTAACTCCATATCCAAATTATGATGGTTAAGAGTTTACTAAATCAAAACTAAAACATTGTTTTAACTGCGGCGCGTATGCATTGTTGGGAAAACTCGATACGCATTATAAGTCAGTGCCTTAATTTTGACATTAAAGACGTTCGTTTTGCAGCATTCCAGCAAGCTATCATAAGCTAAATCAAATATGGTGCCAGCTGTCATACTCACAGCAACTCATACTTTAGGCTGGCTAATTTTGGTTCAATTTGCTGTCCAATTCAAAACAAAAACAACTTATCTCACATTCAGTACGCAGTGTCTTGTCAATGTTGTGGGTTTATTCCATGTGTCGGTGGTATCTGGTGAATTATGATAAACTTGGTTTGACTTGTAGAGCTATTGTGACCCCATGCTTCTCTCACTCGGACGGGGAGCATATTGCTCCTTCATTCAAAGTCCACAAGAGGGCCTAATCTGTTTCCCCATTCATTGTCTATGGGCAAATGAAGTGTGTAAAAAATTATATAAAAAAATAACTAGTGGATAGATTATTTAGCTGTGCACAAGCGCACTCAGTGGCATTCGAACAAACATCTTGGCGTTGCAATGGAAGCTAAATGCTCAAAACTGCACCCGTAGTTAGGGCCAGAAACATTGGGCTGATAATAATAAAGTAGAAAAAAATAAGACTTAACGATAACAGTATATGATTGCGTCTTACGACGCAATCACATGATGATCTGTCGTTAACAATTGAGAGATGGAGAGGCGGACCTGCCTGCAGCTAAAGGTAATTAGATAGATACAGACAGCCTTTAGTCACTGTTACAAACTGTGAAAGGGGCCATATTATGCGAATTTTCAGGTTCATACCTTTGCTTAGGAGTTCTACTAGAATAGGTTTAAGCGTTTTAATGTTCAATAAACAATTTATTTTATCCGAACTGCCTAGATCTGCAGCACCTCTATTCACCCTGTCTGAAATGCTCCGTTTTAGCTCCTGTCTCTTTAAGGCCCCCCCTCCCGACGAGCCCAGTTTGCTCTGATTGGTCAGCTAGCCAAACAAAGGGAATTTGCCTTCGAGCTTACCAAAACAGCGTTTTCACGACATAGGAAAACCACCCGGCCTCCGCTCTTACTGGCTCTGGTTGAGGGGCGTGCCAAACATTATTCAAATGTGTGACTTAGTGAAGTAGATAAGTTACGTAACAAAACGCTGGACTACGAACGAGGCGTTTCAGGCAGATCAGGAGCAGTGTTTTCTGTGAGAGAGAGCAGCCCCCTTTGGCGTGGACTGTGGGCTTAGTAACTTTTCAGACCTTTTACATACACTAAAAGCTATATAACACTAAAGGAAATGGAAAAACCCAAAAAGCATATTAGGGCCCCTTTAATATAATTGTATAATTATTCTATCTTCTAGTCACGCAGTAGAAGGCCTACATTCTTAAAATTGTTTGTTAACACACATTTATATTTACATATTAGTGTAAAGAAAGAAATCCCAATGGCTTAAACAAAAGCGCAAAACATACTCACCATAATAAAGAACGCCGAACGTGCATGGTGGTAAAAGGTATTCCACTGTGTGAACAGATGGCAAAGTAAAGCGAGATATAGTCTATTGTTCCTGATACCGTGGCGTTTACTTTAATTTACTATGGTAAGTTTTGCGCTTCTTATTAAGCCATTTGTATTTTTCTCTTTATATTGCCCGTAAGTGTTTCTTAAACAGAAGCGCAAAACTTACTCACCATAATAATGAACACCATAACAAGGACTAAAAATGGTTTGTTATGCCATTCATTATTTATGGTAAGTTTTGCGCTTCTGTTTAAGCCGTGTGGATTTTTCACTTTATCATTGTCACTTTGGGGCTTCTCGTTAACATTGCCGCTGGCCATAAGGGGGTGTCTCTTTTTATGGCTATGCAAAGATTTGTATCACAAAGTTCTACCCACTAGACAGGCAAACTTACATATTGAGGTCCCCATACGCTTGCATTTATATATTATATGTGAAATTAAGACCATGGACTTATTTGAAAGGTTTTTATACACCATGTACACCATGTATTGTGCATTAATGCGACATACGAATTTTGGTGCAGATTTGCCAAACAAATCAAAACGTTTAAGTATTGTTCCAAAAATACAAAAATGGCACACATTGTTGTGGTCAAAGAGGCTTTTTTATTCATCATAGGGAGATGGGACCAAGGAACTGAGTTTGGCGACTCTGGTTCAGGCCTGGGCAATTATTTTTCATCGAGGGCCACATTACAAAATATTTTTGCCATGACAGGCCAGAGTCATATTACATGATTATAAACCATGCTTATGACTGTGTTGACAGTTGTATCTGCTGTAAATCATGTCCAGATATGCTACTTATTTTACTTTTTGTAATGTTTAAGATGCACAGAAATAAACCACATCCATGTTCTCCTTTTGGGAGGTATTTTTCATTATTAAACCTTCAATGAACTGCACTGAGGGAAAATAACACATTTAGGACCATGGACAGAACTCTTGATAAAAGGTGTGCACAAACAAATCAAAGTTTGGCGTCTCTGACATTCAATAGCTCACGGGAAATTGCGCGATGGCAGGAAAACAATAATAATAGTGTAACAAACCGGTACAATAAGTATAAGGGTCTCGCCCTTCGGACTAGGACCCTTAATAATAATAGAGAAGTATAATGAAGCTGTGTAAAAACTATAAGGGTCTTCGCCCTTCAGGCTAGGACTCTTAATTAACGCTGCTGGCAGCCTCTGACGGGTCCTAGCTGTCTGCAAGGTCTTGAGATTGTGAAAACATCGAGCTGGTCTATAGTGATGGGAAGATCGGTTCATTTTAGTGTCTTGGTTCTCTCTCGTTCAGTGAAAATAACTACTCTTTGTTCGAGTCTTTTCGTTAATTTTGTTCATTGGGGGGGGCATTTAAACTGATCATTTATAACGATCATTTATGAACGTAGTCAGAATTTAAGCATGAAGCAGTCACGTTACAAGTGAACGAAAGACTCAGACCCTAAGGGTGAACTACTAATTTATGTCACCTGATCTCTCGTGCCTATGCGGCTGTCACGTGAAAATTTAACGAACGAATCAGACCCGAAGACCCATTTGAGGGGTGAACTACCCATTTCTGTTTCCTATACCTACTTTGAACGAAATTAACGAATGACTCGAACACAACTGTTGTTCCGCATGTGCGACCAAAATGAACGAATCACTCTCTGAGACTACTTGTTTGTCCCGAGTCATTTTAAAGATTCGTTCAAAATGAATCTGAAACCTGGTCAAGGGGTTGTCTGAGACAAACTGGAAGTGAGTAAGTGAGAGATAGACAGAAGTGCAACAAGTCTCACTTTCAAGTTTTAACAAACTCCTATATTTGGCAGAGGATTCATTTAGATTGATAATAACGGGAACAGAATGTATTTTATCTACAATGTCAAAGCAACGCAGTTTAACCTAAAATACAGACCGGAGTGTGCACCTTGCGGTCCAGGTCCATCCACCACGGTGCACACATTACTCACTTTGTGCCCGGACATGGGGGCCTGTGCCCCAGTAGAGCTGTATGTCTAGCAACGACTCTGGTCTACGCCCTTCGGACTAGGACCCTTAATAATCCGTACAATTACAATAGGTGCCCGACTGCACCAATACGTACTAATACTAATAATACGTACAATTACAAAAGGGTTCCGCAGCTTTGTTGTTTGGCTCCCAAAATACAGATAATTTAAAAGCTAAAGGACTACTTTTTACTTCAAAATATTACACCTACAAACAACTTTAATTGCAAATAAATGTTTTGTTACCTGGTCAAATAGTTGCTTTCCGGTTGTATTTGGTTGGACGGCAAATTCCAGTTCGGCATCCATTGTTGTTACCCTCACACTTATCTGAGGATTGGAGTAATAATCAAATAATTTTAATTAATGAGAGTTAGTGTCTGCTTGGGTAAAATGGTAAATCACAAAACATGGTGTGTGGCTTTGACAGACAAGTAATAATGTCAGAAAGAACATTTCATAAAGCAGTCATTGCTGTGCCCAAAATATTGGGGCTGTCCCGAATACCATTTTTTGGGCTTCGAAGCTTCGATAGTAATAAACAACTGTGAGTGTGTGTGTGGGGGGGTTGCAACAATGTAGTCAAATAAATTATATAATCAAATAAAAATATTATAAATTTATAGAATTTATTATTTAACGTATTTTATAGAAGACCTGGGTTCTGTAACAACAACAGGCTATTCCTCAAACTATTCCTATAAGCTATTCCTTTTCTTGAAACAAACACCGGCTACAAATTACCCTTTTTTGGAAAGTGTAAACTGCCATTGCACACCATTGAAAAACACGAAAATGCCGCTTAGCATGCCGCCCATACGCAATGCGATATAGCCTATGGAACGTCATACGCTAAACCATGTCAGCTTACAAGCTTATTGGTCAAAGTTTCAGAGTTCCGTTTTCTTCATGCTAAGATTATAATTATGTAAAGAATTTTGGATTGGTTTTGGAACATGATAAGTAAGCCGTGTTGACATTCAGCTAAACTTGACGCTACATATTATAATGTAGTTAAACGGAAGGTTCACAGTAACCTAATTATGTCACTCTCCCTTCTAACAAATTGTCTTACATCTTGGATGTCCCACAATTTCTTAAATGATATAACTGAGGTAGGCTACTTGTGTTATTACCAGAGGAAATTAATTATCTAGCTTGTATGTAGGCCTATGTATCTTGCTTGTATGTAGGCCTATGTATATGTTAACCAACATTTTATTGCGGTCATTAGACAAGGGTGATTAATCTGTCCTTCATTCCACCTCCCCTCAAGGTTTAGTATAATATAATTATAATTAGCATAGTATGTATACATTTGCGAGATAATGCCTTTCAAGATATCCTAATAATAATGACATAAATGCATGTAGATTATAGTTTGCCATAGTAACTAACTAGCCATTCAATGTGATTAGTCTCATTACAATACGGCCACGGTGTGAATAACTTTGATGGTGTAATTTAGCTGCAGTATCTCAAAGGTCACAGAGACTTCGTAACTTTGAATCTTAGCTTTGTGCAAAGGCGTTTGACTACAGAGACTAACATAACGAATAACGGCGATGACGAGCACAAAAGGAGAGATAGGTAAGGCAGAATAAAGCTTTTTACATCGACCGAGTTAGTGTACATGGACTCCATAGTTCTACAGCAAGGTTATCCACCTGCACTTGGGCTAATTGTAAGACAGTGCGTACTGAAGTTAACTTAAGTGAGTTAAGTTGTATTTGTTTAACGTTCAAAAATAATTGTAGTGAATAGTGGCTGATAACATCTATCAAGTGTTTCCATAAGGCATGCAACAGCTGCACTGTTTTTAATTTTTTAGAGAACGCTAACCTTCACAATTTGGATGTTATGTAGTGGGAGTACCGTCAACAACGAGTTCATTATGCCATGGTTATACTACTGCTTCCTCCATGTGAGTTATATTTGTTTAAGTGGATGTTAGCCAGCTGAAGTGTGCGTAGCTAACTATTATAACCTTAAAGGCACCAAAAATAATTACTTGCTGCAAAACTAACACGGAACAGAACAGACTGTCTTATACAAGTAGGCTATTTAAACAGGCGGCAGCACAGTTTCATTAAGATTATATAAATGCATTTCAATGGTAAAATAACCAGTATTGAACAAGAATTAACACTTACGACAAAAGACTACTGCTGATTTTATGTCTGCAGAGCTGTCCACTTGTGATATGCTCGCTAGATGCTTTAAAACGATGGTTGAGCTAACACTAGGACGTAGGGGAAACTGGGGTCGGTTGCAACACTTTTGCATTTCTCTGTTACTTACAGACTAATTGACATAGACCAGCCAAACTTGTATATATATTAAACTATTAAATAATATTTGTCTTCTAATTACCCATACAATTTAAAAATGATATCATATGACATATAGTTCACAATATTTATATGAATAGAAGAAGTCAGATGTTTCCACTGGCCCCAAGTTGGCGTTTACACTTGTGTTCAGTTCAGCGTTGTCCACCAACACACGAGGATGTAATAGTGCTGCAGTGGTTATTTTAGGGGGCTGGCCACCCGCACTGCCTGGTCGCTAATGGTGGAAACACAATCACATCCACATTTTCTTGTGGAAATGCATTTCTTGTTATTATTATTATCCTATGGCCTTGTGGTGCAGGGCAGCTCAACACTGTGCTCTCAAAACAAACATCCTGTCATCTATTACGTGTTAGTCCTAAATGCAACTCTGGCTTAATTTGATTCAACCCAGAATTTTCCACGTCAATTGGTATAAACACCTTTATAATCAGGGTTCAAGTTATGTGGAAGCCAGTGGGAGTTGAGCTCCCATAAGGAGGGGTCTGAGCTCCCATGAAAACAGTAATGTCACACATCTGTGGGGGTCGCCAATACAGTGCACCGGTTAAGCTATTATTTATTTATCTCCGCCACTAACGTTAGAGACCACCGCAAAGCTCAGATTATAAAGCGAACCCTGTTTATAATGCAAGGTGTGGCACATTTGCTCTACTCCATGGTGCTGTTTTCTGAATTATCCAAAAGTTAGTTTAAATTTTGCATTGTAATGCAGACAGAAGGCATTTTAAATTTAAATTGAACCGTGTCTTTAAACAGAAGTATCAATGTTTCAACAACCTGAAATCTCATTTATAACCATTGCATATGCAAAACAGGCGTCTGAAAAAGGCGTATGCCACTTCCTACATAAACGTTGTGATCTATAAAAACAAACTTGATGGAAGAATATGCAAACCTGTACATCAACTCTGACCCAAGCATATGCACATCAACTGGAGAACTGAGAAACTGCAACACAGAAGTTGGCAGAAGGATGAAACTCGGAACGCTTTGAAATTCATACTAGCATTGTGTAAAATGACTTGAAATATTACCTCTCACGTATTATAAATAAACTATTCCCTGAAAAAAAGTATTTTACGGGTCGTAGCTGTATGACAGCATACAAATGAAATAAAGTTTGTTACAAATTTAACATGTTTTGGTATTCCAAATGTCAAATCAGCTTTACATATTTCAGAGCCAGTGAAAGGGGTAGAAAACGCAAATGGATGACAATTTTGGCATTTTCATATCAAATGTATCAAGTTCCATGAGGATTGGACTGAGCTCGACTGAGTTCTAACCATTTTTGTGGGAAGCGGTAGCGGTCGCGTGCTTTGGCTGGTAGGTCTGGTTTGTATTACAAAAACATAATGGTACATTGATGCTACCAAGTTTGATGCAGATTGGACAAACAAATTTAAAAGTTAATTAATTTAAGTGTTTTTCACAAAATTCTAAATGCCGGAAAATCTATCATGGCGGACCTGGTGCTCCAAGTGGCTTTTTTGTTCATCATGGGCAGGTGGACCTAGGTACCAAACGTGGTGACTGTAAGTCATATGGTGTATGAGACATGGCCTTTCGAAGCTTGAAAATTTGTGTCATGTTATAGCGCCACCATCAGGCCAATTAGGGGCATCTTTGGTTTGTGAGGTGCGGTTATTGGTACTGACCCGTGTGCAAAGTTTCGAGTTTGTAGCATATAGCAGCTCACGGGAATTTGAGTGAACGGAGAAAAACAATCATAAATATAGCTGTGACGGCAGCCATGACCGGGGTCTATGCTATGATACTTCATGGCCCATTGCAATGATTCAAAACAGGCAATTGGGACAAGATAGCAATGTCAGGACAGTGCTATGAGCAATGACATTTAACAGTTTTATGGTATTAACAAGACATATGCTGTTAGCTAAGCTTTGTCAATGTTAATGATGGTAGAAATTGTAAATTATGTAATGGAATGCTTAAAAAAGAACCGCTGTGCAGTGTAACTCTTGGTGTCAAGCCATGGCTCTGTACACCACTGATTTTTCACTATTTAACCTAACAACAGCATTTAAAACAAAAAACACAATGTGTAACCATTTGTGCACACATGGTAAAATGTGTGTGTGTTGCTGACAAAGTACGTATTTGTAAAATAGGTCATTGTAAGTATTATGTCAATAAGGTGACAGATTACATCCAACTGGTAGCACTTAGAATAGAAAACTAACCATAACAAAGGATTCTGCAGTCTTGACAGCTGACGTTTGTAGTGTTATGAAGGATCATAGTCATGTTTAGCTTCAAAACTATATGACAATTATATTAGCTTTTTAGTTTGAAGCTACACTCATTTGCAGTTTCATTGACCATGTTGTTTAAGGTAGACTGTTCCTTAGATATTTTGGAAGCTTTATTCCATTAGGTGCTGCGTACCAATTTTCTTGAGGATGGGTTAAACGGTCTAGGAGAAAATATGGAGACTGTTTTTCTCTAAATCCAAAATGGCAGACAATCCATCATGACGGACTCCTAGATTCTAGAGGCACATTTGTTTCTCGTAGGGATAGGGACCTGTCCAGCAATTTCCATGTTTTTATATGACACGGGACACGGGTGTGGTCTTTCAAAGTTGTCATGTGTATGTCCGTGGAAAGGGCAGCCTGGCACCTCGTTCACAACTTTTCTGTCCTTGTCCGTCAGTGGTGGAATGACCTCCCCACGAACATTAGGACCGCAACGTCTTTGTACACTTTCCGTCGTAACTTAAAGACTCGCTTATTTCGACTGCACTTTGGCTCTTAAACGTGACGTTGCACCTACCTAGCACTTCTACCTGATATACTAAGTAATTGTTTGCACTCAAATAGTTTGTAGTTGGTTTGTGATGGTTCTGTTTTGTATCCTGATGTTTAATATAGCACTTGCTTAGCTCTTATCTAGGTGATTCGGTCAGGGATGCACTTATTTTATCTACCTGACTTGTAGTTTTCACCTTATCTTTTTGTAGGCACTTTCTTGTAAGTCGCTTTGGATAAAAGCGTCTGCTAAATGAATGTAATGTAACGTAATGTATTGGTGGTCTTGTATAGTGCCCCCTTTGGGTCTGTTGTAATGGCACTTGTATGGCAGGGTGTGCCCTATGGGTGTCTGTGCTCATGCGAAGTTACATGTGTCTATGTATCTGTCCTAGCAATTGACACACATTGCTAAAGTTTTGAACAATCCGCCGGTGGCTGCTCCTGGTATTTCCACTTCTCACCTAACACTTGAAATCAAACTCGTCCTAGATCTTTTAACCAATCTTCATGTAAATTGGTATACAGCAGTGTTGGGCAGTAACTGAGTACTGAGTAATGTATTACTGTAATGTGATTACTTTCACCAGTAACGAGTAGTGTTTTAATGGACTACAATTTTCAAAACAGTAATTATATTACAGTTACTAATCCAAGTAACGCTGAGTTACTACATTGCAATTATTATTTTGTTTTTGTCCTAGATAGACTATCTGACGACGACGTTTTTTTTTCAGGGTAGGGTGGGTCACGTCAGCTACTAGCAAAGATGCACTTCTTGCAGCTGCCAGTTGCCCGAAGTTCAAACTTCGATGGCTGAAAGATAAGGGTAGGAGAGTGCTTGTGAGGGAGCTTCTGACAGCAGTCACACAAACTGCTAAACTGAGGAAGTTAGCACCGCTCTTCAGTGAGTGTCACTGCATCCAAAGCGATAGCAGGCTCTATCACATGTATTGTTGGGTTTTCCTAATTTTATGTGCTAAGGCACATTGAAGCAGTTGGTGTTGGTTTACATTTGCTGACCCTTAACTTTCATATTACATAGCCAACCTGATAAAACAATTATATTGATATAAATCAAATAATGACTAGATAATCACTCCCGCGCAAAATTGTATAATAGGCGTAATTACATTTAATTTTGGCTATAGGTTTTTTAAAATTGTTTACAAATGAAAAACAAATGCATTGCTTTTTCAGGGAGATATGGTTTGAATTATTTTTTTAGACAGCTAACCAATTATGTGATTTCCTGTGAAAGACAAATTAGTAGAAAGTGTTGTTACTTTATTGGCGCGTGTAAAACTGTCACGTCCATTGGGTTTACACAATACATTTGATTGGTTGTTGCATGTTAGTCACTGAGGCTGTTCAGGGGTTGTCACTTGACAGTCTGGGGAACAAGGCAGAGAATCTTAGGCTATGGTCGAATTCTCTATTTTGCTTAAGAAGGTTCCTAACTGGGTGAAATGACCCGGAAGTATCAAAGTGGCAGCCATGATAAGTACTGGTCAAATTATCTTAAATGCTAAGGAAAGGTGCTTCAATGCTTCCTAACTTGTGTGCTTTGGCATAAAATACACTGGACCACACTGGAAAGAAGCAAATACTGCCCCACAATTCCTTGTGGCAGCAATTTTTAAAGTGCACCATTCAGCCGTTGATCGACATGACCAACAAGGGATGCAGATCGTATAGCCTAGTTGGTTATTAAACATTTTCCATCTTATGTTATGCCCTATCTTGCTAATATGCTTATATGTTTTCAAATGTCCCATGTTAACAAACTTAAGAATCCTAATATGTAAGTATAGTAGCAGATTTGTATGCTTAACATAAATGCATAACTTGCATACATTTGAAGATTTGGCTTCATACAATCATATTAATTGGGATTCATGCGTGGTGATCAATATGAGTTGACAGGGGGATGAGGACATGAGCAACCATTATCAATGTGACAGCTGCTATATTCCCGTTTTTAATTTAAATTCCAACCTTGGTAATAAAGTAGGTTAGTATATTTAGGCCTATCTGGCTTGCCCGCACGTTTATATAGGCTATGAAACAACACGGTGACAACGCACCGGCGAAGTAGATAAAATGCGCTTTTTGTAGGCTACAATAATCTACGAGACATTGTAGTTTCTACATGAAAGACCCATGAAAACCACCGTCGCATGATCACGTAGCCAAGTGTAAGTGCAGTCGGATTCCTTTAGCAACGCGATTGTCTTTTCCTAAGTCCTTATGAGTTATCTTTCATGTCTTTCCTTAACCCCGTGACGTTTTCCCTCAGGGTTAAGGAAAAGTACATAGTGAAAGTCATTAGGACGTACTTTACTGAGGAATTCGACCATAGCCTTACTTTGAGCAGTGCTACAAAACATTTTTTTAAATCAGGGAGCCGAAAGAACGGCTCTTTTACCGAGGTGATGCGGTTCCCTACGTTCACTGAAAAGAGCCGTTCAAAAAGAGCCGTTAGTTCGCGATCGACCCATCACTATCTTAAACAAGATCGCTGCCATAAGTCATTGAACATAGAAGATTAGTTTTGTGGTTGACACAGCGCCCCCTTTCGACCAAACATGACTATTTTCCACCTGTTGCCTTTACTCACCCATGTAGTCATGCCTATCAAGGTTCATGACTCTGACACAAACAGGTCATGAGATACAAATATGTGTGTTTTCTAGTGCCCCCTTAAGGGCAATATGGTTATGGCTTGATTGGCTGACCCTTTGTAGTCTTATGAATGACCATATTCCTTTTTAGCTTCATAGCTGCAAGTCTAACAGTTTTTTTTGCTTTTTAGATTTGAGACACGGCTACTTAATATTTTATTGGCCTAAGGCGACCATTTTGTTCAAGGTAGAGACTGTTCCTTCAACTGTTTCAAAGCTCTATTCAAATTGATGCAGCATACCAAATTTCGTGATGGGTTAAACGGCCTAGGAGGAATTGGGGTTTGACTGTTTTTCACAAAATCCAAAATGGCAGAAATTCATCATGGTGGACTTTATGGGTCTGAGGCAGATTTGTACTTCATGATGACATGCACCTGTATAACATGTTTTAGGGCAAAATATGACAGGGGCAGCGTATTTTTTTTTACATTTGGTTGCCTTGTATAGCACTCCCTTAGGGTGAAATGGTATGACACTTATATGAAAGGGTGGGACATATGGGTGTCGATGCTCATGCCAAGCTACATCTGTCTATGATATTCCATCTCACGGGAATTTACACAGGTTGGGAGGAATATATAATAATAAATATAGCTGCAAGCAGCTGTGAACAGTGAGTGGCCAGTAATGGTGTAGGTGAAGAACACTGGGGAATGAGTAGCTTACAGTATTGGGTTTGAGAACTGCTGGTCTAGCTGGTCAGGCTCTATTCAAATAGACCCCTAATAACAGAGAAGTATAATAAACCGATACAATAACTATAAGGGTCTCCGCCCTTCGGGCTAGGACCCTTAATAATAGGGAAGAGTAAACCCGAACAAGAACTATAAGGGACTACGCACTTCGGGCGAGGACCCTTAAAGGTGGGGTAGGCAGTTGTCTGCAAAAGCAAAACAAAACGCCTGAATTTGAAAATACAGCCCTATTCCTGCAGCGCTCCCTATCCTAAGCCCCTCCCAACAGACGAGCATGGGCATATGCACGCGCTTCATATGTACCCAACACAAGGTTGCTCAGCTTGACCAGAGCCAGAGGCAACCATCAGCGAGTCAACGGCATATGGGGTTCCATTAATGCCAAAATTATGCAACTGGCTTTGCGTTTGTCGATGGCTACAGTCAGTGGCGGCTGGTGAAAAATATTCTAGGTGGGGCTGTACCATATTCGGTCAGCTTCACAAATACAATTAAACACTAACTGCAGGACACCAGTGTTCTGCTAAATAGTAAGTATTTATTAAATGTCAATATTAAACATGTGAGGCATTCTTACACAATAAAGTCTTACTAAGGTCAACTACAAAAACAAATGGGGTCAGGGGAACTTTGTGTGTGTGTGTGTGTCTGGCATCTTATTTGTAAAGGAATTTGGCCATTCTGTCATTTTGAGTGGCAAACTTCTAAATTACTTAATAATTAAAGTCAGGGATGTTTTTGATTCGTTTTTCTCAATAGAGAGCATAGCCAGAGCATTCAGGTGATCCTGTGTCATGCTCTTCCTTAGGTAGGTCTTGATCATCTTCAAAGTAGAGAAGTGTGTCAAGTTCCATTAAAGATTCTCACACAAAACGTCGGGTGCATGCAGTTTATTGCATAATCGTCGGCCAAAGATTTAAACTTACAGATGGTCAAGGATAAGACATGGTATTCGACACTCCAGCTCTGTCTTGCCACATTTATCAGTAAAAGGGTGTCAAATTAAACAATGTGATCGTATAGCTTTACAGACATAACGTTACCTACTAACGCTAATAAACCCACATCACAACCTATTTCCTCAATGCAAAAGTACAACTGATTAGCTAGCATATCAAAAACACATCATAAAAAGTACACAGCAAATATACATAAACACATACCAAGCAAAGATTGAAACATACAGAGGGGTAATTAGCTTACATTTCACAAAACAAAACAAGCGAAATATGTTTACAATTGTATGATTGGCCTACAATGTTCACCACCTACATTCATAGGGCACTTATCAGACTTGTATGGGGATTATAACGTTATTACAAAAAAATTTGCGGAGCTCAAATTACTAATATCGACCTATTCCATTTTTTCCTCACTGAAATCCTCTGCCGAATGCCGAGCATGGCTAGCTTGACCGTATTCTCAATGTGTGTCCTTGAACACTCATGTTTCTTAATTTTTTCAGAAAGGTGTTTCATGTCCCTTACTCCTGACACACACAGTCCACCTTGTATCCTTCCCAGCTGTTCGAAAAAGAAGGCACAGGAAGCAAAAAACGGCATTTGCATGACTGCATCCTGCTAGCCAAGCCGTCTTCTTGTACGAACTATGTGAGAACTTAAGCCTCACGTGTACTTTTTTTTACTGTTCTGGCTAGCCTGTAGTTCTATTTTAATATTTGGTTGATCCTGGTCCAAGCTCTTTCACTCTTATTTTCTCCACCAAAGTTCTCCTTTCCAAAGGGTTTTTGGAAAAGATAAAATCGAGTTAGTAGCCGCTTGACATCTTGGTTCTTGCATCTCTGCGTTCATCATGGTCTTCTTCTCTCTGGATCCTATGGCAGATCACAAAACCAACTTTCTCTACCACAGGCAGACTCTGCTTAGGGCAGTAAACTTACAGCCCTTCTGGCAGCAGATTCGAGGACGCTGATTGGCTAAATTTATGTTGCCACTGTTGCTATGTTCATTTCTTCGGTCAGCCATTGGCTGGTGCTGCTGCACCGAATGTGCAGTTTTTCTACTGCCCCAGAAGCGCTAGCTAGAGAGGCGATGAACCATAGACATATATACGTCTGTCTATCTAATTTTACTCCAAATATAACGATTTATATTTTATATTACACGTTTTTGTGCATTTTAAACACATACAGTGCCTTGCAAAAGTATTCACCCCCCTTGGCATTTTTCATGTTTTGTTGCCTCACAACCTGGAATTAGAACGGATTGTTTGAAGGTTTGCATCATTTTATCCACAGAACATGCCTTTGAAGATGTGATTTTTTTTTTCATTGTGAAGCAAACAACAAATAGAACAAAATAACAGAAAACTTCAGCGTGCATAAATATTCACCCCCCTAAAGTCAGTACTTTGTAGAGCCGCCTTTTGCGGCAATTACAGCTGCAAGTCGCTTTGGATAAGTCTCTATGAGCTTGCCACATCTTGCCACTGGGATTTTTGCCCATTCCTCAAGGCAAAACTGCTCCCGCTCTTTCATGTTGGATGGTTTCCGCTTGTGAACAGCAATCTTCAAGACTGACCACAGATTCTCAATTGGATTGAGATCTGGGCTTTGACTAGGCCATTCCAACACATTTAGATGTTTCCCCTTAAACCACTCGAGTGTCGCTTTGGCAGTATGCTTCGGGTCATTGTCCTGCTGGAAGGTGAACCTCCGTCCCAGTCTCAAATCACAGGCAGACTGAAACAGGTTTTGCTCAAGAATATTCCTGTATTTAGCACCATCCATCTTTCCCTCGACTCGAATCAATTTCCCAGTCCCTGCTGCTGAAAAACATCCCCACTGCATGATGCTGCCACCACCATGTTTCACTGTGGGGATGGTGTTCTTGGGGTGATGGGACGTGTTGGGTTTGTGCCAGACATAGCGTTTTCCTTGGTGGCCGAAAAGTTCAATTTTAGTCTCATCTGACCAGAGCACCTTCCTCCATACATTTGGGGAGTCGCCCACATGCCTTTTGGCAAACTCAAAACGTGCCATCTTATTTTTGACACTAAGTAATGGCTTTTTTCTGGCCACTCTTCCATAAAGCCCAGCTCTATGGAGTGTACGGCCTATTGTGGTCCCATGCTCAGATACACCAGTCTCTGCTGTGGAACTCTGCAGCTCCGTTAGGGTTACCTTTGGTCTCTGTGCTGCCTCTCTGATTAATGCCCTCCTTGCCCGGTCTGTGAGTTTTGGTGTGCGGCCCTCTCTTGGAAGGTTTGTTGTGGTACCATGTTCTTTCCATTTGAAGATGATGGATTTGATGGTGCTCCGGGGGATCATCAAAGATTTGGATATTTTTTTATAACCCAACCCTGACTAGTACTTCTCAACAACTTTGTCCCTGACTTGTTTGGAGAGCTCCCTGGTCTTCATGGTGTGATGCATCTTGCTTAGTGGTGTTGCATCCTCTGGGACCTTTCAGAAAAGGTGTGTTTATACTGACAGATCATGTGACACTTAGATTACACACAGGTGGACTTCATTTCACTAATTATGTTACTTCTGAAGGTAATTGGTTGCACCAGAACTTTTGAGGGGCTTCATAGCAAAGGGGGTGAATACAGATGCACATGCCAATTTCCAGATTTTTATTTTTAAAAATAATTTTTTATATATTTTTTTTCTCATTTCACTTCACCAACTTAGACTATTTTGTGCAGATCCATCACATAAAATTCAGATTAAAAAAACATTTAAATTACAGGTTGTAATGTAACAAAATAAGTAACAAGCCAAGGGGGGTGAATACTTTTGCAAGGCACTGTACATGCTTAAAATAAGTTATTATTGTTTATTTAAAAAAAAGCAAAAAATCTGGGAGAGCCAGGGAGGGCTGTGCTCTACCGCCCTCTGTTGGCGAGCCGCCACTGGCTACAGCGTCGGCTTTGTACAATGCATTTCTCATTGCCCATTGCATTGTGGGTAGGCTGTGTGTAACTATCAGCATTGTCAATACAAAGGACAACGCAATCGGCAATGAGAAACGCATTGTACAAAGCCAAAGCAATAGGCAACGACAAACGGATTTCAGAAAGCCGAAGCAATAGGCAGCAACACATTGTACAAGCCAACGCAATAGGCAACTACAAATGTAAAGCAACAACCAACGCAATGTATAAAGCCAACAACAAACAAAAAACCAGTTGCATAATTTTGGCATTAAATGGAACCCCATAACGGCAAGCTCCGAACCCAAATTGTGGCCAATGCTATCTCGGAGTTCTCTCCATCTCTGAAACGCTTCACCGATATTTACACGCATTCTATTGCGTTTATTATCAGACTCTCTTTTAGACTCTCCTTTTGATAAGTCTGCCTTCCTCTTGCTTTGTAGTGTAGGCAGTCGTTGCCAATGCTGGAATAGCAACTTTTTTAGCAGGATTGTCTGACATTGAATCACATTTTCACTGTCTGATGGGACGTGAAAGCGCGACTGCATTTGTAGAACAGCCAGTTGGAATGCCCTCTCTCTGAAATGACCTGTGATTGGCCAAAGTCTACCGTCACGGGCAAAATTTTCTGAAGCCTGTAGACAGAGCCACAAGAAGGGCAGGAGTAGAGGTTCTCTCAGACCACTTGAATTAGAATATGCTGCACGGTTAATATGGACCTTTTGCCCAATGATGCCAAAAATAAACTGCCTACCCCACCTTTATTATTATCCATCCATCCATCCATTAACTTTACCGCTTATCCTGTACAGGGTCACGGGGGGGGCTGGAGCCTATCCCAGCGGACACAGGGCGAGAGGCGGGGTACACCCTGGACAGGTCGCCAGTCTATCACAGGGCCGACATATAGGGACAGACAACAACTCACACTCACATTCACACCTACGGGCAATTTAGAGTCACCAATTAACCTGCATGTTTTTGCAATATTATTATTATTATAATAAAGAGGTACAATAACTATAAGCGTCTACGCCCTTTGGGCTAGGACCCTTAATAAAGAATAATAAACCGGACCTTTGGGCTAGGACCCTTAATTAAAGCTACAAGCAGAATTTTACAGGTCCTAGTTAAATAAAGTTTTTTGTTGCATGTTTAACAAATGTCCAAAGCTAACATCAGCTTAACATGTCTCAGAGCCAGCAAACGAGGCACACAAACCAAATTGATGACTATTTTGGCATTTTTACACCAAGAGAGATAGATATGTGGCATACACACCACCCCCTAAAGGGATATGTTAAAATGGCTATGCATTTATGATCTATGAAACCTCTAGAGGCAGTGTATCATGTTCTAATACTGTTCAATTACAGTGGCTTTCAATTTGTAGCTGCTGAATATTATATGATCCAGATGAAAAAAAAAGTCTCTCCAGCAGGATGTGATCTAGTTTGACACTGGTAGGGATGTACAGCAGCTTCCTGATAGTTCCAGATTTCTCTTTGGTAAGCACTTATTTGATTGCCTTGATAATGTCAATGACAAGGTAATTGTCATAATTCATATTAAATATTGTACTCAATATATTTCATCTACCTGTAGCATTATTTAACAGGCCATTTTAAAGTGTTTAAACAAAATGTGTTGGTTTTAGGGCTGCAGCTATCGATTATTTTAGTAATCAATTATTATAAGAATTATTCGGTCGATTAATCGGATAAGAAATGTTTTTGCTTTATTAAAGAGCAATATTAAATATGTGAAAGTGATGACAGGTCTCTTAAAATTAACACACTAATTGGTTTCCTTTTCAGAAAAATCTATTTTTATTACATGGAATAATAATACTATGTCAAAAACTAAATAATTTAGTGCATTTAAGTTTCATTTTAGAGCTAAAAGTTTCAGAACTGGGATTTCCTGAAAAAGAGGTGAAATCATAATTATTGATGTTAGGCCTAAATATCACACTGTAAGTTCATAAGTCTATCTTAGGAACATCATAACTAGCCAGTAGCCATCATAGCTATCCATCCATTAGCTTTACCGCTTATCCTGTATAGGGTCACGGAGGGGCTGGAGCCTATCCCAGCGGACACAGGGCGAGAGGCAGGGTACACCCTGGACAGGGCCGACACATAGGGACAGACAACAACTCACGCTCACATTCACACCTACGGGCAATTTAGAGTCACCAATTAACCTGCATGTTTTTGGACTGTGGGAGGAAACCGGAGTACCCGGAGGAAACCCACGCAAACACGGGGAGAACATGCAAACTCCACACAGAAAGGCCCTTGGGTCAGGAGGGGATTGAACCCAGGACCTTCTTGCTGTGAGGCAACAGTGCTAACCACTGAGCCACCGTGCTGCCCAACATAATAATAATAATAATAATAATAATAATAATAATAATAATAATAAAAAATAGTAAAAATTATAATTTATTTTATTTAGTTTCAGCGCTTTTCTCAAGACTTAAAGCACTTTACACAAATTGGTTGCCAATGAATTACACAGAACGAACAACGAATGGGCCGACAGCTATCAAACACAACACTCAGTCTGAGTGATACCACGGCAGCCAATTTGCACCAGACATGCCCACCCAACATATTGCGACAGACTTGCTCACACATATAGGACACACAGACCGACTCCAGTTGAATTGGCAGTGACTGGTCAAGGTACCGGTATAAGGATGGAGCATGTTTTTTTTATTTACATTCTTAACTAGCTTTACATATTGCCATAATTAACGTACATTATTTACTAGCCTTCATACCAACTAGCAATCATATTGATTCACGTTCAATGCTACCCTGTAATGTGTTTTCTAGCAAGATGCTAAAGCATTGACGTTGTGCTGTTGCGGTATGCAAGCATGGCCGTGGGAACATGTTTTATGGGGGTTCTGTGGGGGGTGGCCTCCAGACAACAACCCTCCGACACCCATATGAAAAAGATCTGTATAAATTATATATGCTGCAAAATGTACATTGGTTGTGCATGTTTGTCTATGAAAGTAATAATAATCATTTAAACAGAAAATATAGGCTACAGTGCACATACAACAGCAGCACTGGCTCATGGAGAGCCAGATTTACACAATTAACGTCGATAAAAAAAAACAGCAACCACTGACACTTATTTACTCGCAAAGCAGGCGATGATCTGATAGCAAGCATACACAGACTGTTTGACTGTCGGCACCAATCAGATTTATCCAGATTCTCTCCTTCCGCTATCTGCTTGTTACAGTTTTTAAGTCTCCGCCGTTACGTGAAACAACATCCAGCTAGCAACCTACACGCTAAAAATGTCCAGTTTCGACAAAGATTTGGATCGTGTAGTAAGGCATGCCTGCTTGGTTTGTTCGGTGAATGGTTGTAAAGATTTACAAAGAATATGTTCAGAATAGGGATGGGCATTTTAGGCCATATTACTATTCTAATATTCTCTCCAAAATATTTCGGTTAATCGATTAATCGAAATAAAAAGATTATATGGAGAAAAAAATGAGTTTTTTTTACCATTATAGAGCACTTGTAATGTAGCCTTAAGGGCCTCCGTGATCTTGCCTTCACTAAATAAACATATTCCTTTTCCAATATCTGAACATTTCTTACTTTGACACATTTGGACAGATTTTCTTTGATCTCTGAGCGGAGAGTCGGCGCTATAAAGTGCATGTGTTTGTATCGGTGAGCCAGCGCACTAGCATCTCGTGCCTTCAGTTGGCGCGCTGCCTGCAAGTTTAAACTACTTGATGTGGAAAGCAGGGAATATGTATCTAATGCATTGAAATTGTGCTTTTTCTTTCTACTTTTTACATATTTCAATGGCATTGGTGTACACGTTATAAACAGTATGTAATCAAAATCACTCATGTATAATATTTAAATTAACTTTAGGCAAAAACATAAATGAATGACTGCAGCTATATTCGTATACCCACATCATTCCGAATAATCGAATATTTGAATTATCGTGCCCATCCCTAGTTCAGAACATTTGTCAAACACAGGGACGCTAATGCATGTTTTCCCACCGGTTACTAAAAAGTTTAATATTCCAAGCATGTCATATCATCTGCAGACAGTGGAGCACGCAAGTGTAAACACAGACATCACCACCAGGTGAAAACTCTGCAGTAAAATGGGGTAGCTGCAGCATACGCCAGGCAAGATCTAGACATGGACGAGAAAATAACCATTGGCCAGTACTCCATGGCATGTTTACGGACCTCCTGAGTTAACAAAGATGTAAGAGCCATCCTGCAAATGACCACGTTCTGAGAGCACGGGTGTGGACAAAGTTTCCTTCATACGGAGATCCACTGGTAAGAGCAAATTACCATATCAAGTTAATTTAACGTGACTGCATTGTGAGAAATTTCACACTAGCAAAGATAGTTATAGCAAGTTACAGAATTAATCATGTTACATCATACATTGTCCGAGCACCTAATCTTTGGATTAGTACCAACTAATTTAGAACCCCAATCAAGCCAAACATGCGGCATTAATCTTATTATTTTTCTCCCGTTGAGTTTGACGGATTACTATGCCTTGTTTTATTTTTAGTTACAGGGGTTTGAAGTTTGTTTTAGAGAGCATTGTGGAAAAGTTGGCGATTCAAGATATTTTCCCTGTTCTGTGCCACTCCTGAAAATTACTGCCACAGCCTCCTATGAGAGAGAAGTTGAGGAAAAGTACTGGAATGCAGCAATGTTTAGAACTTGTTATAAGCCCAAACAGGGACAACATCAGGAAAATTAGCTAGAAAATTAGTGTTCTCGAATCCAGCTTGCACTTTTGCATGGCTTTGCCAGGAGCTAGAGAGCATGTGCCCAAGAACAGAAAAGGTGGTAATATAATATAAGAGTATAGCTCAGTGCTTACTGCTTTAGTTTGATGTTTTAAGGCTTACCCTAGGCAAGAGTGCATGTTACCCAGTAAGTGCCAAATATGTGTCTATAAACAGGTGGACATGTACCACTCAGAGACACCAGACTCTTTCAAATTGCATATTATCAACTCGCTCTAACACCCATTATTTCTTCTCAGTTGTAATTGCGCAATAAAGACGTGACAAAATAAGTGCAAACGAGTCTTAAGTTGGGTGATATACAAATACTGAAAGGTGCAGTATGTAAGTTTCAATTTCTAGCAATATATTACATTTTTTATGTTTTTTCACGTTTATTACATACCTCCTGGAGGATATCATTAAACCAAGCGCTCAGAGAGAAGGTGCACTATATATGAGCGCCCTGGGCCCTGTATTCAGCTTTTAAAAAATCTAGGGACGCCCGCCCAACCCTAACCAATCAGGGGAGTTTTTTGCAAGGAGTAAGGGCTACCTGCCTGTCAATCACCTCACGTGCACACTCGTAGGTAAAATACAGGTCTGCTTACAGCGTCACCCTCCAGACAAGCTTGTTACAATTCACGTCACAGACAAAAATAGCAGTGGTGTGAACTAGTTGCAAGGCGGCTGAATGTCCTCGCAAAAAACTTGGCTTGTCAAATCGCCAAGTGCAGTTTTAGAACGTTAGGAAGTATCGCGCCAGATTTGTCAAAAAGGCATTATTAATTTACATGCATATGATGGATATACTCTGCAACGTATAATAGCTATGGTGCAGCTAAATAAAAACGGTTGCTCATACTAACAGGGGAATACAATTATGAAATTGTTTTTGTTAACGTTAACTAACTGCCGTTACTATGGAAACGGTCATTTGTGTCTCTGCTCGTTGCTTTGGTGTGAACCACTCAGTTTTTGAGAGTTTACGATCAGACGTTCGGGATTCTTTTGTTTCTCACCTCCGAATCAGACATCGCTTTACGCATTGTTGGTGAAAACCGGAAATATGCACAACACAAGTCAGAGCGCGCACGAGCATGTGTGGGATGGGCCTTTGAGAGGGATAGGAGGGACCAAAGACTCAGGAGGTTGGCTTTTTTGAGTGTTGTGATTCAAATTCTTGCAATTTTTTCCCCAATTCTCTAGAACTACGTACTGCACCTTTAAATAAACAAAAGCATGACAGGGGAAAACAATGGTATTGACTGTCAAAGTTACCAAAGTAAGTTAGTTGTGAAATAAAGACAAATCTGACAACATGAGTGCAAAACGGTAAGATAGGTATATAAATATAGTCAAGAAAAGGCTTGCGCTGGGAATGATTTAATATAGGTAGAGTGTGATACTATAAAGTTCTGTAACATAACAGGAGAGAGCTTCCCTTATGTGTATTTCCAAAAGTCACAGTTGTGAGGCAGGGTAAGGAATGTCCAAGGCAATGAAGTTTGCTGCAACTAGGGAGGAAATTATTTATTTCTGACAGAAACAAACTACCTTCAGGTTGAAAATATATAATTGTGCTACATTGAAACCACACATTTATGAGGACTATGTAGGATAAATTGAGACAGCCATCTTAATACATACTGTATCTGGACAACATTCATAGCTTTGTTTTCCAGGCTAAAACCAATGGCAATTGGTAAATGTAGAAATAGCAGTGTTGAAAAAAACCTAGTCATAAAACCTAGTTTAATCATCATTGACGGGACTATATGAGTCTTTGATTTAGCGTTTTTATATATAAAGTTTGATTTGAGTAGTTGACTCAGTCTTGACTCTCATGCACGATCTTGAGCCGTTTTCTGACACAGTCATCGCTAGTCTGAGTTTATTTGGTATATTTATTCTGGCAGATGTATGCTCCATTGACTTGACCAATGTACTGATCCGTTCCACTTCACGTGAGCTTCTTTGATATTGATTTAATAACGTTCTGCAAGAACTGCATACATGTGAGATGAAAAGTCTGTGGTTTTGACCGGTCCTACAATGCTAAAGTATGGACAGACTTCACCTCCAGAAGACCGATGATTAAGTTGTTTGTCTTTTTTATCAATAAAAGTCGTTTCAGTCGAAATACCTCTTTAATTGTTTTATGTGGCGTTTTCTTTTGTGGGGATTTAGGCAGTGCTCGCCTCCCCACGTGTAAATGTTCCATCAAAAGAAGTTCCCCTCCGACACTATTTTGCAAGGGCACCGTTGCTCTATCCTGGGTTTAGCGCCGCCCAAGACAATTGTTCAACAATGTCTGTGTTTACATGCATGAGTGTAAGATGTGTTTGTCCCTTCGGGGACATGCTGCTCCTCAACCAGGTTTTAAGGCGTCTGAGTGTAGAGAAACTTCTCTTGGATGAAGCAACTGAAATGGGTAGGCACATGCAAAGTTTTATTAGTTTCTCTGCTTCTCCAAAAAGAGCTCCGATCTGACGAAGTTTTGAGAAACCTGAGGCAACCTCTTGTACTGTCTTTAAAAGAACAATCTCTTTAAAAACGTCTCCCAACATCTGGAGCTGAAGTTGCAGTCGACCTAGGTCAAACTCCATGGGGAGACAGACTGTAAGTCCAGTACTGGAGACGGCTTTCCCTTTTTTGCAAACACCTTTGAACGCATTATTGCAACAATTTCTATCTGCCAATAATTAGTTTGAGCCCCTTCTGTCTGATTTTTGCACACTCCACAGAACAGAAACTGCACTGCTTAAGGTTACCAAGGATCTCCTTACCTCCGCTGATGCTGGGCCCCTCAACATCCTCATCCTGTTAGACCTTAGTGCAGCCTTTGACATAGTGCGTCACACTATTTCTAGGCTGCAAATGTTGGATGTTGAGGGCACTGTACTCTCTCTTCTTCAGTCATATCTCACAAACAGACATCAATTCATCTCACGTAACGGATTCACTTCTGATACGTCCCCATTCACACAGGGTGTTCCCCAGGGCTCCGTCCTGGGGCCCTTCCTGTTCATTATCTATATCCTTCCTCATGGTCAAGTAATCAGACAATTTCAACTTCCACTGCTATGCTGATGACACACAGATCTACATCAGTACAACTTCACTCGATAACCCTCCACTTGCCTGTATTGAAAACTGCTTATCTACAGTCAACCACTGGATGCAGGAAAACTATCTTAAACTGAACAGCAATAAAACGGAACTCCTTTTAATTGGCACCAAACACACCCTAACTAAAGTTGGCAATATCTCAATCTCCATTGATGGTCTTACAGCCTCCCCCTCCCCTCTAGCACGCCACCATGGTATATTAATGGATTCCACTTTATAGTTTAACTCTCATATTAAATAACATGGTAAAAATATCCTTCTTCCATCTTAGAAACGTTGCTAAAATCCGACCATCCCTTTCCTAGAGGGCAGCTGCCAAACTCATTCACTCATTCATCTTCTCCCGTCTTGATTACTGCAATTTGCTTCTTTTCGGCATCAGCTCAACCTCCCTCCATAAACTCGAACTGGTTCAAAACTCTGCTGCTCGTCTTCTCACCTCTACCAAATCTTCCGAGCACATATCCCCCGTACTCTTTAACCTTCACTGGCTTCCGGTCAGCCAGCGCATCACCTACACAATCCTTCTCCTCACCAACAAAGCTTTACACAATTTGGCCCCTCCCTACCTCACTGAACTCCTCCAACCTACCATCCTACCCAGACACTATGTTACTTCAGATAGGCAACACGGGTCTCATTTATAACCGTTGCGTACGCACAGAAGAAGGCGTATGACACGTTTTACGCCGACATTGGGATTTATAAAAACATACTTGACGTGAAAATGTGCGGTCCTCCACGCAAACTTCAACCCATGCGTACACACTACACTGGAGAGATGAGAAACTGCGACTCTGCTGGCAGAAGGAAGAATCTCAACAAACGCTTTGAAATTGCGCCAGTGTGTACAATTATCGAAATATTAGCTCTCACATAGGTTATTATATACACAGTTGAGTGCACTAAAACAAAATTGATTTAGCATAATAAATATAAACGGAGATGTGTTGCTGTTATATTATGATTGTGATTTGTTTTTGTAACATAATCCCTCATATGTTTAATTGGGAAGCATATTTAATAGGATCTCCAATTATTAAACAATAGCCTACTTGCATGTTCTGAAATGTATTCTCCTAAATAATAAGGCGAGCAGTATACTAGCCTTGTACCGGCTTCGATGCCTCAGTCGGACTTGGGCAGATACGAGCGCACTGATTCATTCTTATCACGTTTGTTGTGTAGAACTGTCAATGAGGGAAATGACCACACTGAAGGTGTCACGCAATTGGGCAACCAGTATAAATGTATATTAATTACGGGCGTTTGCCTGACTATTTATAGGCAACTATGGGTGTTAAAAGGGTGGGACAAGACGCGTGCTGATGTCCGCCAAATTTAGAATTGATTGTGATTTATAAAGAGAAATCGGCGTACAACTTGAATGCGCACTGTTTTATAAATCAGAATTTTTTTGTGCGTACGCCATTTTTGCGTTTTGTACGTATGTACGTACACTTTTGGTATGGATCCTACACACTCCTGGTCATTCCCACAGCAAAACATAAGACTTTTGGGGAGCTTGCATTTCCTAGGGCAGCACCTAAACTATGGAACTCTCTCCCTCCTCTAATTCGTAATTCCAACTCCAACATAATTCCAACTCGCTCTCAATCATTCAAACCCACCTTAAAATATTTTCACCCTAGTTTACCCTAATTAACTCTGTTAAGAATCCGGCCCTTTTCTTCTACTGATGCTATCCTTTTGTTATACTTATAGTTAGAACTGTTGTTGCTCTCTGACCGCTCTACCTGTTTCTGTGTAATTGTTTATTTTTGTCATGTTATCTATGTAGATATTGTGAAGCGTCTTTGGGTGTCAGAAAAGCGATATATAAAATGAATTATTATTATTGACTTACAGGTTTTGGGGAAACAAGTCAGCAGTATGAAATAGACAGATGTGTGAGCTTTCTTTCTTATTGACAGGGGAATGCTATCTGACAGTAACATTCTCCGCTGTTTTACATAGTAACAGAGCTCTCCTACTTTCAAATGAAATCTCTCACAAAATATAATATTTATTGACTGAAATAACAGTAGGTTGTGTCAATAAAGACGCAACAAACAGGTTGTTTCCCCATTTAAAAAATATAACTAGACAGTGATGAAATTTGCCAATCACTTCTAGAATTCAACGTTCTAAACTCGCTAAGGGAACGCTATCTGAAAGTAATATTCTCCGCTGTTTTATATACACTGTAAAAAGTATTACCTTCAACCAACTAATAAAAAATGAGGTAACATTTTCCAAATTTTTTATAAGTTGGGTGAACTTTGTGTATTTTGTAGTTGAACAAAGTCAATTATATCTATTTGACTAAAAATATAATTTGAGTACACCCAGTGAGCACAAGACATAATTTGAGCGTTGATTTCTGGTTGAATACTGGTAGATATCAGGTTTGGACGTTGAAGACTTCCTTTTACTCTTTTTTCAACCAGCTAAAATGCGGTTACAACATGAACGTGTTATAAAACACAAATTTGTTTATAATTTTGATATGTATGTTTATATGTGGGTTGAAAAAAGGCGATATTGAATATTTGAAAGGTTTTTCTCTGAATTCATAGTGCACTGGTAGGCGAAATGTGGTCTACACGAAGACGTAATTTGAACACATTCATTTTTCCTGTAAAATGTCAAAAATATGGAGTTTCAACATCTTCAACCGAAAAATTCTCACTGGGCTAGTGTAATTTGTAGCTTGAAAGAAATACAATATTTTTTCCCGGAATTCAGGAAGACAAATTGTGGTCTACAAGACGATATCTCTTGAACGCATTTAATGTTACATTTTATTTGAAAGAAATGTACAGCTAAAGGCTGTGCTTTGCCAACAAGACGCTTCTAGGACAACGTTATGGGATTGGGAGCAGTTTTGAATGTAAAACAAGATTTCAGAGAAAGGTAGTCTACTTATTTAGATATATTGCTGACTGATGACATGCGCATGCGCCGCAGTACTGGTTGACAGAGATGGACATTACGGTGAATCGAAACAGAACAAGGACATGCCTCACGTGTGAGAGCTGCGTAAGGGGTTCATGGATTGCTGCTTTGCAACCACACACTTTGTAAGTACTTCTACTGATGTATTTCCATAAAGAAAAACCGGAATTGGCACCATTTGTTTTATTTAATGTTGGTAACTATGCAGGCTGGTTTGGCTTAATTACACGTTAGCTCGTGTTAGCATTCTTCTAGCTTGTTGTGCGGCAGTAGCATGCTAGTAGTACATGCTGCCAGACTGTTCACTGCAAGATATAGTATCTATTCAATGAGTGATTATACAGTCAGAGCGTCATTTTATGGTGTAATATAATTGATTTTGCTATCCCCCTTTTATTCCATAGAGGCTATGATGAGGTCCAACTCCAGAGCTACTGGCAGACCATTTAAAACCGGCTCCGGTGAGGTCTGGTGGGGGTGGGTTTGAAAGAAAACAAGATGTGAAGGAACATTTGTAAAGTGTTTCCACTTTCAATTGTTCGTTTGCCTTAAAAAATGTATTGCTATAATTTCATTTGGAAAGGTGTTGATGTTACATAAATCGATGCTTATTAAAACCTTTTTTATTGAAACTGCTGTCACATGGTTTTCTTTATTCGTAAAGTTTAAGTGGAAACTGAATTTGTTTGCAATTCGTATGAGCAAGTGTTTTTGGTTGTATAGTTTTCATGGTATAGCCGCAACTACTTTTCACTGTATTGGCCAGTTGAAAAGACGTTTATTAAATGGTTAATTGTCAACGGTCAAAACAAGTTCAAAAATGGTTCAAAAGTAAAAGTTTTTTCAACGTTCAAATGGAGACCTAATTTTGTCAGGTGAAACTTCGGCTAAATGTGAACGTTGAATCGACCTCTCCATACAGCTGGTAAAAAAAACTTTCACTTCTAGCCCATTTTTGAACGTCCACTGAACGTTGGTGTAGTTGTCGTTTTTACATCTTTTCAACCTCTTTTCAACCAACAAATGCTCACTGGGCAGTCTACTGAAAACAGTCAGGAAATTAAGTTGAACTAAACAAAAATAATGAGTTTATATGAAAACCAGAAACTTCTACATAGCTCTCCTACTTTCAGAATGAAATTTCTCACAAATATAATATTTATTGACAGAACTAACAGTAGTTGGTTGTGTCAATGAAGACGCAACAAACAGGTTGTTTCCCCATTTTAAAAATATAACTAGACAGTGACGTCGATCACTGGTCAGATCGATATTGTCATGACGATAGCCCATTGAACTATGAAAAAACTGGAAGCCTCAAGCCTCACGGATTCAATGCAAAGGCGTTGAAGACAAAAACGGCTTTCTCAGACTACTTCTGGAACCAAGTCCATGCATGCAATGCGTATTCTCGTGACCAGTAGGGCCAGTCGACCACTCTTTGCTGCTGTAGTCCACATACACTTCACATGGCAAAATAGATCGATGACTAAAACACTTCGCAGTCCTTTCAATGTAACTTTACATTTTCAACTGATTGAGCATGCACCTCTGAACATGCAGCACAGTAGCCTTTGTACAGACATTTTGTGGTGAAATTAACACATTTTTGGACAAAGAAAATTAACAATTTTTTTGTAAAAAAGCATGATAATTAAATGTCATCCCATTATAAATGTGCTTCATGGACACCCTTTTCGATTGAGATGAGTGTAATAGTGAATACCAGCAAATGATAGCAATCACCAATTTGATCACACCAAGCCAATAGGAAAATACCTTTTTGTAAAATGTTATATCATTAGGCTATTCAAATGTATTGACTTGACAACCTGGTCAGGGTAATAGTGGAGTAGTAAGAGTTACAAAACACAAGCCATTGCCCTTGCATGGAGGACCGGTTTTAACAGTTGTAAGATGAACCCTTCGTCATTGCTTGATTTCCAGCCTAAGAATCTAACCTACATAAGGAAAAATAATTTGACCGATCTAACTAAACCTTACACTAGCTTGTCATCTCAGATTTGGCGCTAATAGGAAAAAGAAGACAATGATGACGACTAGATAACAGCTAGGCTATAGCAGTCAATTAGGGCTGGGCGATTAATCGAATTTCAATTACGATTTTAGCTTTCAAAGATTGTGGAAACAAGATAATCAAGAAAATACGATAACTGTGCCGTATTCAGTTTCAGGACAATGCTTCCGTTTTGTCTTGCTTTAAAAATCCAGTGCACCCATTTCCTCTACGGCGGTGCATGTTCACCCTCTATTAAACGCCAGACTCACTCTCAACCATGTAGTGGCATGCTAAATTCAGGCCGAAGAACTATAGCCCTATTCAGACGGGATTAATATTACTGGGGGATGTTGGTAATAACAATTTAGCCGTGGTCCTCAGTAATTAAACACATGGTTCCTGACGGGATTTTTGCAGATTTTAAATTACGGGGGATCGGATGAAATTCAGATACTCCAAGGATGTACACATCGCTCCTATGCTGCGCGCTCTCCGCTAGCTACTATGAAAATATGCCATGCAACTTTAAACATATTTCTAGTTCTTTTGGTAGGCCTATATGATTTAAATTACGCTACTGCACTGCGAAAGTAATAACCAAATTACCCTACCTCCCCTAGAGAAACAAATCGGGCTCCGTCATGAACCCTATTCGGACGCGATTTGTTTCTCTAGGGGAGGTAGGGTAATTTGGTCATTTCTTTCGCAATCCAGTAATTTAAATCCCGTCCGAAGCGCACATTTGGGTGTTTTTTCCCCACCTCCCTCGTATTAATTCCAGCCACAAAAACCTGTTTTATATGTACGCAGCGAGTAAGTGCGTGTTCATCTGGGGAGAATCTGAACATTTCAACATCCCCTGTAATTTCATTTTGGCAAAATGGGCTGTCCGGATCCATGTGTTTAATTACTGAGCATGGCAAAATTGTTATCTCCCACGTCCCCTCATAATTCTAATACGTCTAATGCAGCAAAAAACTGTAAAAAGTGAAGCCCCCTTGACTTCTTCCACCACCACACAGTCATCTATCCAGGACACATTTATTAATTTATTTTTATTTTTCAGTTGAATTATATTTATATGAATTATGTAAAGTGTAAAATCCACTGTTAAAATGCCAAATTATTTGTATTGTTCCCAAAGACAATGAGTAATCATGTTAAATAATCGTGATTTCAATATTGACCAAAATAATCCTGATTATGATTTTTGCCATAATTGAGCAGCCCTACTGTCAATAAAATTGTTTACAAGTTAGGTTATATAAAGGTTTACTGTTAAATTAGCTATGCATATATGGCATTGAACTCAATAAAAAATCAATATGCTGTAGTAATTAAGCAATACATTAAAACCAATGACACGCATTTTGCTTTGGGTGGGGTAGCTTTATTTCTATACTATGAAGTCTGTAAATATATGCAACAATGCAGCTTCAATATCTTCAAATTCATTCAAATGCAGTCTCGTAACGTAACGACCAAGATCACGTGTGAATACAATATAGCCCAATTCAATCAAGCAATTCATTAAAAAACATAAACCATTGACTATTTCTTTTCTAAAATAACTGCACCTCGGTCAGGACTACATACAGAAACCATTGCGTGACACAATCACTGAATCAGAAGCTAAGGTTTAACTCATTTATCCAGCTATTTTCACATTAGGAATACACATTTCTCGTTTAGTTTGGTAGCTGTAACATTATAACGTCAGCTGAACTGTAATTCATTCACCGTAGAGTTTATTGTCACTTGCCTAACGTTCAGTCGTCAGACATCTTCAGAGCAGCCTAAATTCCAATGAGAGCAGTAAAGAAATAGGCTCCGCTTTTATGATAGTTAAGGTAAAGGCTCGCCAGATGGTTGTAGCACCAGTAACTAAGGATCAAAGCGGTGGCGAGAACCAGCGAATGGGGTCTAATATTGTAGGAATGTTTTAACGCAACCTTAGATCTGGGATAATAATGCAGCTATCAAGGGGCGCGTGCAATGTTGTTTACAAAGTGTTATCCCTTATTTTTTTTCGAGTCTTGGTTGTGCTGTGCCCCTTTGGCTTTTTGGCACCCTAGGTGGCCATCTAGTTTGCCTATGCCACATGCCGGGCCTGTCAGCGATGACGCACACATCTTGTTATCGCAAAGTCATATTTTTCTTATTATTATTATTATTATGTGGTTGCGTCGTAATACTGTTATCGTTAAGTTTTATTATGTGATTGTGTCGTAAGACTAATTATTATTAATATTATTATCAGCCCCATTTTCCGGCACCTAACTATGGTCGCAGTTACGGGCATTTTGCTTCCATTGCAAAGCCAAAATGTCCGTTGGACTGCCACGGATTGCGCTTGTACAAAGCCAATCAATCTGTCCACTAGTTATTTTTCAATTGCCTCTTTTACTTGCTTAATTTGCCCACAGACAATGAATGGGAAGAGAGAAAGCCTTAAGGGGAGCTGGAATCAAGGACCAAGACGATACCCTTGTGTATGCTGCCATCTAGTGACCGCATAAAATGTATACTTACCTATAGGGGGAGGCTGCAGACCTGGAGCCCAGACAGCCTGAGTCCCCTCAGGCAGCCTGAGTCCCCTCAGGCAGCCACAGTCCCCATGCCGTTTAGGACTCTGACAGATAATCAGATACGGTCCAAACATAAACGCATACATTAATAACCGTCTGTACAATTAGACAAATTGATTTTACACTTAAAAAAAAAAGAAAAAAGTTAAAAGGTTATTAAGCTTTACTTTGTGATTGTTTAGTGAATTAAAATATAAACATGAGATGAAGTATGCTGCAGCGGTCAATACGTATACATTAATACCCCTCTGTAGACTGTGACGAATTGATCTTCATTAATAACAGTATAGACGCTGACCATTTTTTTTAAACGAGATTTAGCTTCACATTGAAATGTTTTTATTTATTTATATATAAACGTTCAATTCAAATATGAGATATGAAGTATGCTTATTAAGATATGAGATATATATGCTGCAATGATTGTACAATGTAATGAAAAGCACTATGCTATTTATAAAAAAGGCTGCCTTAGTGTTTTAGCACGGTTATATCCACTTACATTTTTTTAAACAGAGGCGACAAGTGCAATTTGAGTGATCCATGTAGTTTCAGTTCAGAATTTATATATAAACGTTTAAATTAAAATTAAGATATATAACCCCTCAAGACATACAGTGTAATGATATGGCCCATTGAGTAAATATCTGCTGTACTACTCAGAGGTGCCATCACCAGTGTAAAAGTAGTATTGCCAAACTTTCTCGCCAATCACCATAATATGGTGTATGCATTAGATAAATAACTCATAAAGCTACCTATTTTGTACTGTGCTGTTATTATATGTTTAAATGTGAAACGTGTGAATAACTACAATGAATGAATGTAATTGTGAATAATATCACTGGGTGGTGGCCAAGAAGCTTGAACCCACATTAAAGGTGTAGTATGTAAGTTTGAATTTTTACAATTTTCTTTGTTTTTTTACATACCTTATGGAGGATATCATTAAACCAAATGCTCAGAGAGAAGGTGCACTATTTATGAGCGCGGTGGGACCTGTATTCAGCTTTTAAAAAATCTAGGGACGCCCGCCTATCCCCAACCAATCAGGAGAGTTTTTGCAAGGAGTAAGGGCTACCTGCCTGTCAATCACCTCGCGTGCACACTCCTAGGTAAAATTCCCCTCCAAACAAGCTTGTTGTTACAATTCGCACAAATTGAGCAGAGTATTTTTCAGGTTTGGTTATCTTTCAGGGCTGGCCTGACAAGTGTTCAAAACTCATTACTATAGTCTATTTCTTCACTAGACTATTTTTCCCTTTCTGCTAGCTTCTCCTCTTGTCTCTCTCTTCTTGGAATAACCTGCTCTCTCACTCTCCTCTCTTCTTCTTAAATTTTAAATAAGAAAAACCTTTTCAGTTACATATATGGAGATTGTATAATTTAGAAACGTGTCATCAACATCGGACACAATAGCAGCATTTTCATTCATTAATAAATAGCATGATTAATGTTTATGTAAAACTGGTGTTTATGTAAAACTGGTGTTTCCAATAGTTTATCCACCCTGTATAGGCAGCAAATCCTAAATTTACATAGGCCTACATTAGAAATGCATTTATTATTATATTTGAACAAGAATTATAATATATTTTAAAGAGCAGGTACTGCCAAAGAGGAAACACTGTCACAAATACCTGCTGTCTCTATTCATCCTCTCACTCGCCTTCTCCTTCTCTTTTTGTCTTCTGTCTTGCAACCGCTATCCCCCAGTAAAGAAAGTAAACACTAGTGTTGGATAGCTTACTGAGCAATATTTAGCCCGCTAGTCTAACAAGCCTGATGCCAATGTATTCCTCTGGTTGTGTAGTTTCATGTGATGACAATGGTAGAGTCGCGCTAGCTTAAATGAGCCCGCTAGACCTCCCGTGTAACAGCGCAAATTGTATGGGGAGAAAAGAAAAAAATATTTGAAAAAATATCGAGACCATGACCTCGGTGTCCTCAATGGTAGCCACGGCTCATAATTGACAAGTGCTTTACAATTAGATGGATGTGATTATTCACGAGTTTGTAGGCCTATTACATTCAACAACCTTTAGCTTTATGTATTACTGTTATGTTTCCAAAGCAACATCTTATAAAATACACTGTAAAAAAATTCACTGTAAATTTAAAGATTTGTTTTACAGTCAGTGTAGAATAATAACATGTGAAGTCTAGCTTGAGCATCGGTCACGACCGTCACGTCCCGAGCTGTTTCCCGCTGTCTCTGGTAGTAGCGGCCTGGCTGGAGACTAGAGGAACAATGCAACTACTTAACGAAGTGCACGCGCACCACAGCCGCATCGTGTCCATTGAAAAAGTTTGAATGTGTTTATATATCGCAGCAGATGCAATCAGTTTATTCATTACATAAAATTAGATTTTTGTTGAAGGTTGCTGAGGTCTTCTACATGAAATAAACGCTATATGACCTGCGAAAAAGTAGTATTGCCAGGCAATACTTGTTTGAGAAGTAGTATTGCCATGGCAATACTGGCAATACTGACGGCGGCGGCCATGGTACCACTCACTATTGTTTGTCATACAGAACAGAATTCTACATAGCATTTTACAAAGACAAATCATCCCTTTCTGACATTAAAAGGAAAATTGAAAGAAAGACAACTTTTTCATGAGCCATGAAGTATTTGTTAAAACTTTAACCAATGGGAATTAACTCCTGCCCCTCGCCTCTCTTCTTCAAGAGATGTTTAATTATTTTTATTAAATTCCTTTTGTTCACTAAAGAAAAAAATTGAAAGTTGGAAAGAAAATGGTTATTTGTAAATAATGGCAGGTTGTCAATGTTTGAGCATTGCGAGAGAGAGAGAGAGATTTATATACATGAATAGGCCTATTGTAAATTTGACTTTGGTGTGTTCACACATATCCAGCATGTACTCAAATGATGCTCCAGAATCAATGTGGAGCTCGTTTTTATGCGTTGTAAACGGGGTCAGAGGAATATCTTACCCGAAGAAGCCGTCTCATGTATGGGAGCTAGAGACAGATGGTAAAAATGGAAAATATAAATACATATAAAAAAGGACTGAGGGTTAGAGAGATAGCTAAGGGCAGAGGGGGTTGGATATGTATGTATACATTAGAAAGGTCTAATGTATCGAGTAAATAAACTAAATCTTTAGCTAACAACATGTCGGACTGCAGATTTCGCTCCCAAAACCGACTAAGAATTTACAAGTTGTTAACATATTCAGTTAACAATATCGATGACTTCAGCTAAAATAAACTTTCATGCCCACAAATGATTAAAGTTGGTGACTTAGTTAACTCGGCTAATACTGCGTTGGAGATAATGCGTGGTGCAACTAAAAACGTTGAAATCACGAGATATATGCAATAAATTTATATCATCCCTAAGCGAGTTTCTTTAAATAACCCATAATAACATTACGGGACTGCTGTACAACAATCATTTTAACCCTCCTGTTATCTTCAAATTTACTAATATCGTTCGTCCTTGGGGTCAATTTGACCCCAGTAATTAAAGCCTTCAGAAAATTAGTGTAATTTAAATTGTTGACCAAGTTTATTTGTCAGATATTTATGTCTCTTTGTGGACTACATAAATATGCCATTACATTAAGCATCACTCCCCCAGCCCCCCTCATACAATGTTAGAGTTGTTGTAGGAATTATGAGTTCTCCTCCCATATGTGGTTTGAACTGTAAGTGGTTCTCATCATACTGAATACATGGTTTTGTTAGGTTGGGGCCCTAAAGCATAGGGAAGTATTTTGAAGATTAGAAAATAGTTTTTGATGGTGACTCAAATATCAGCCACAACCACCAGAACAAAGCAGCCTAAATTCTTAATTTTTCATATGTTTTTTATAGCTAAAACAGCCTGGGGTCAAATTGACCCCAAGGAACACCAATGCGTACAACATGTGTACAGGACATTGAAAACATATTATCATGTCAATTTGATGTTTAACCAGTTGTCTCTATCATATTAGGAAAAGTAATTTAATATGAAGCAAAACAAATTATGCATTTCTTTAGGAACATCAAACATTGAAAGGGGTCAAATTGACCCCAAAGATAAAAGGAGGGTTAATAAATACTCAGGCTGCCTGAGGGGACTGTGGCTGTCTGTGTGAGGGAAGGGGGAGGCTGCGGACCTGGAGCCCTAGACAGCCTGAGTTCCCTTATCAGCCTGAGTCCCCTGTAGTATACTTATCGTCCAGTTGGTGACGGTAATTTACCTTAAACTGGTTTGCCAACCACCAATAAAGAACCAAAAAGAAGACAAAGAAGAGGTTACACTCGCTACACAAGATAGAGGTATGCTAATTCCTAAAAATGTATTTATTAAAATGATTGTTGTTCAGCAGTACCTTAATGTTATTATGGGTTATTTAAAAGAAACTCGCTTAGGATTGATATCTATTTTTTGCGATATATCTCGTGATTTCAACGTTTTTAGTTGCATTATCTCCAACGCACTGTTAGCCTAGTTAACTACGTTACCAACTTTAATAATTTGTGGGCATGAAAGTCTATTTTAGCTGAAGTCATCGATATTGTTAACTGAATATGTTAAACAATTTGTAAATTCTTAGTCAGTTTAGGGAGCGAAATCTGCAGTCCAACATGTTGTTAGCTAAAGATGTAGTTTATTTACTTGATATACATTAGACTTGTCTAATGTACTGTATACATAGACCTTTCCAACCTCCTCTGCCCTTAGCCATCTCTCTAACCCTCAGTCCTTTTTGATATGTATTTATATTTTCCAATTTCTGCTATCTGTCTCTAGCTCCCATACATGAGATGGCTTCTTCGGCTAAGATATTCCTCTGACCCCATTTACACCGCATAGAAACTTACTCCACATTGATTCTGGAGCATCATTGGAGTACACGCTGGATATGTGTGAACACACCAAAGACAAATGTACAATAGGCCTATTCATGTGTATAAATCTCCAGGAGGAAATAAAGATTTAATAAATACCAAATGGGTCACGAAAAAGTTGTCTTTCTTTTTTCCTTTTTATTTTAGAAAGGGATGAACTGTTTGTCTTCGTAAAATGCTATGTAGAATTCTGTTCTGTAGATGTATGACAAACAATAGTGAGTTGTACAGCAGATATTTAATCAATGGTGCATATCATTACACTGTATGTCTTTAGGGGTTATATATTTGAATTGAACGTTTATATATAAATTCTGAACTGAAACTACATGGATCACTCAATTGCACTTGGCCCCTGTGTATCAAAAAAACATAAGTGGATATAACTATATGCTAAAACACTGAGGCAGCCTTTTTAATAAAAAGCATAGTGCTTTTCATTACATTGTACAATCAGTGCAACATATACAGTATATATCATATCTTAATAAGCATACTTCATATCTCATTATTGAATTAAACATTTATATATAAATAAATAAAAACATTGCAATGTGAAGCTAAATATCGTTTAAAAAAATAGTCAACGTCTAGAGACTGTTATTAACGACGATCAATTCGTCACAGTCTACAGAGGGTTATTAATGTATACGTATCGACCGCTGCAGCATACTTCATCTCATATCTTAATATGTTTATATTTTAATTCACTAAATAATCGCAAAGTAAAGCTAATTGTACAGACGGTTATTAATGTATACGTTTACGTTTGGACCGCATATGGTTATCTGTCAGTGTCCTAAACGGCATGTGGACTGTGGCTACAATCATTTTAATAAATACATTTTTAGGAATTAGCATATTACCTCCACCAACTGGACGATAAGTATACTACAGGGGACTCAGGCTGTCTAAGGGGACTCAGGCTGTCTAAGGGGACTCTGGCTGTCTACGGCTCCAGGTCTGCAGCTTCCCCATATAGGGGACTCAGGCTGTCTGGGCTCCAGGTCTGCAGCCTCCCTCTTCTCACATTTACTGCGGTCACTAGATGGCAGTATACACAAGGGTATGATTCTTCTTCATCTACAATGTGATTAGTCTAATTATACGGCTACGGTATGATTAGGGAATGTCAGAATTGAGTCCGGAAGTGTTAGCAATTTTGCCCTATGGGTTCCCTCGTCTCAATGTCAATACATTTTTTGCATAGTTTTTTCTTTAAATGCCTGAATTAAGGTCTGTGGTTTACAGAAGCTTAAACTATTTTCACGTTTTGTTCCACAACATAAAACACGTCAGTACATACCCCCCTTGTGAAATTTGAAGCTTTTACGTGTCTTAAAAAAGGGTGGTTGCTAACAAGTTGCTAAACTAAACTACACAAGCTTACGAACAGGTTGACGGAGACATTACACGTCATCATGCCGACCTCATGTACTCACTTGCTCGTTTTACCGCGTCAAGTTGTGCCTTGCTCTTTCAAATGTAATAATTAATAACTTTCTAACTTGTTGATTCATCAGTTCGTAATATTTTCAGATTGTATTGTTCTTATTGTTTGTTTTAACAAATTCTTGAGTTACCAATTAACAGCTGGACAGTTTCAAATTCAGGTTCTTTGTTCTTTCGTTAGTTAGCAAGAAAGTTTGCAACCTATTGCTAGGCAATAGTTTTTTGCTTTACCCTGGACAGGAGATGCACGTTTCATCGATTCCGGACAGATGCTGCCCAGAGGAGAATCTGGATTCGTACCATAAGGTAAGCTCATGTTAAAAATTACTTCCATTTCAACACCACAATTACTGGCCATAGTTTGGGTTGGATTTAAAATTTCCGACTAACGTTACTCCTAGTCGCGAGAGGAGGTGCCACACGAGTAGGAAAATTATAGTCAAAGAAGCTAACGTTACCAAAAATAGGTCTATGTTTAACGCCATCATGAGTAACGTTAGACTTACTTGCATAAGGAAGACACGTTCATGTTAATATTGATTAAAACATAGACTAGTAAATACCAGCATGCATTGGCTTCTGACAACTTAGCCTAATTTAATGTTCTATTTATTAAAAAATCAAACCCATTGAGCTTTGCTTTATACTGGCTGCTTGTTTTATTTAAACTAACTTTTATTTATTCCTTGCACTCTTTACATTTCAAAAATTGATGATTTGATAGATTATTTACGTTTCTATTTTAAAAGCATTCTTACCTTTCACCATTTACTTTCCACTCCTGCCTACAACTCTTGCTCAGTACTTTGTGTGGGAATTTCCTACTTAGAAATTAAAACAATATTCTTATTCATGAATTATGTATTAATGGATCATGTACAGGCTACTCCTTACTTAAATAATTTTTCACATACGTTTGGGCCACGTATTACCTCAATAGTAGGTTGACATAATGCAAAAATCCATAGATTAAAAATCCTAACAAGAACTAAAAATGCTACATTCTTTGAAGATTATTATGATTGTTGCAGAATTAAGCCTACATGTATGGGTGTAACTACCATGAGACGGTGTACTTAGTACTGTGATACTTATATTGTTTATCTTCAACTCTTCTTCCAGACGAGTTGACAGGAAGCCCTGAAATTGTGTATGGCAAAGATAACCAATGCAGCTGCATGGCTGCATTTTTATTCTCCACGTGGACATTGACAGTGACTGGAGAGAATGCCTGCCTAACCCATAGAGACCTGGGGAGGAGGAGGAGGAGGAGGAGGGGGGGGGGAGGGGGGGGAGGGGGGGGGGTTGTTAATGCAGTTCATTCATTATACTCATTTTAATATTTCATGTTAATTAATTTGTTCAAATCCTTGAGTCATTTTTGTAAAATCTTTTCATGAAAATGCCAGTGTCTGAAGTTATTGGGTGGTGTTTTTTGCACATTTGAAGATCTTAATTTTACACTGTTATACAAGTTTATTAGTGATATATGTTGCATTTGTAAAAATCAACTCATCACGTTAGGGTGACATTGGACATATTACTTTAAATAGAAACGTGTATTAAATAATGTCTTTATATGAGCTGGGGCATGTACAAATAAGTGGCCAGACACTACAGTTGAATAGGGTAAAAATGTTAACTAATAGATATCACCATGAAACCTCTCCAGTTTCACTTACATTAAGATAATTATTATGTGTATGAAGTTTTCTGAAAGTTTGTTTCAATATGCAAATTATGCATTTGCATACATTTCCAGAACAAAATCTGAAGATTGGGTAAAGCCAGGTTAAAAGTTATTGGTTAATTTTGTTGACATACAGTGCTGTGAAAAAGTATCTGCCCCCTTACAGATTTCTTCAGTTTTTGCTTTTTTGTCACACTTAAATTTTTCAGATCATCAAACAAATATTAATATCAGACAAAGACAACCTGAGGGAATACAAAATGCAGTTTTTAAATGATGATTTCATTTATTAAGGGAAAAAAAGCTATCCAAACCAACCTGGCCCTATGTGAAAAAGTAATTGCCCCCTAAACCTAATAACTGGTTGTGCCACCCTTGGCGGCAACAACTGCAATCAACGTTTGTGATAACTGGCAATGAGTCTTTCACATCGCTGTGGAGGAATTTTGGCCCACTCTTCTTTGCAGAATTGTTTTAATTCAGCCACATTGGAGGGTTTTCGAGCATGAACGGCCTGTTTAAGGTCATGCCACAGCATCTCAATCAGATTTAAGTCCGGACTTTGACTAGGCCACTTCAAAACCTTCATTTTGGTTTTTTTGAGCCATTCAGAGGTGGCCTTGCTGATGTGCTTTGTATCATTGTCCTGCTGCATAACCCAAGTGCGCTTGAGCTTAAGGTCCCGAACTGATGGCTGGACATTCTCCTTCAGGATTTTCTGGTAGAGAGCAGAATTCATGGTTCCATCAATTACGGCAAGTCGCTGTAGGGTTACTGGTTTACTACTTCTTGTGTGTGAATTACTCTTCATCAGTTTTGTAGATTATCCATTAATTCATAAATTAATTTTATAATCGATCAATTTGATATCAAATAATTAAGGGGGCACCACCCAAAGATTTTATCTTATTGCATGGCTCGATGGGAAACCAGGTCTGATTTGGCATTAATTTAATAAGTAGGCCTAGTTGAAGTTTTAGTCTCAATTCTGAAGTAGTGACGTTCTATGTTACGAGAATATATGATTGTATGAAAACAAAGACATGACACTGCTGGGTTTGATTGCAAAGCAATTCTATTTATTTACTAGTCTAAAACACATGAAAATTACAGTGCTACAAAGAATGACTAAATTATGAAATTAATAAACTAAAGTGGTTAGTATCTAAACATACAGTATAACAGTAAAAATATTGACAAATTTGGTAAGCATCACAGCAGAAATTGTCTAAGCTTTAGCATCAAACACTCAACGTATGAAAAGCATGAGTTACGTTACTGTGAGAAGGAAGGCAGAGCTGTGGAACTGAGTGATTGGTCTTAAAGGCCTGCTGTTGCGGCTGGAGCCAATTTGAGAAGTCCGTGGTTTCTTTGGTAAAGTTCTGAAAGTTAGTTCCTTGTTTGAATAAACATGGAAAGCAACGTGGGTTTTGGGTCTTCTTTGAAGTGTTAATTGTCCTCTTCTAGGAAGGAGGACAAAGGTGCGCTGGTTCAGTTTGAAAGTGTGCAAGGTTTTCCGGCCTTGTAATGAGACAAAAAGCCTATAATCCTTTGTTCAAAGAGTTGCTTGCAGACGCGTGGTCGAGGAAAAGCGGAGGTGTGATTATCTTAACCCGTGTAATGCAGGGCGGCCTTCCCAGGTAACGTGTGGATCTTAAAAGCCAAGTTTTCTGGATGAGAACTGTATTTAAGATGGTTTGATAAGGGGTGGCTGAGGTCACCTGATTGGCCAATAGGCCGTGATCAGAGGTGTTGATTATCTAATTTATCAGTGAAATATCAGTTTACCTTTCCATGTAGTTTGGTTTCAATGTAAGTTTATATACTAGGAATATGTTCTATATAACGTTTGCAAAGTTTACAAAATATCATGGTGGACATTTGGATACCAAACATGACTAGGCTGACTATGTTAGTTCACTTAGAAAAACAATACACAATATGCATATTATTAGAAAATACCAACGATTAATGTTACAATTTCTTCTCATTGTCAATGTCCAATATTTTAATTGATTGTTCCTTAGACAACAGTTTCTTAATCCCAATTTACTAATCCTTAGAGTGGAAGCAATTGGAATTGCTGGAATAGAGTTCATGTTTTATGACCCTTTGTGTTGAGAGACCATGCTTTGATTATCTGGAATGTTCCTTAGGTGCCATTTTGGGCCTGAGGGGGATGGTTTGGGGATTGGATCCCTACATCGCCCAGGTTCTGAAGCAGCAAAGCAGCCCCAGACAGCCTCACTACCACCACCATGTTTGACAGTCGGTATGATGTTCTTTTTCTGAAATGATGTGTTAGTTTTACGCCAGATGTAACGGCACGCACACCTTCCAAAAAGTTCCACTTTTGTCTCGTCAGTCCACAGAATATTTTCCCAAGTCTTGGGGATCATCAAGATGTTTTTTGGCAAATGTGAGACGGGCCTTTGAGTTCTTTTTGTTCAGCTGTGGTTTTCGCCTTGGAACTCTCACATAGATACCATGTTTGCCCAGTCTCTTTCTTATTGTTGAATCATGAACACTGACCTTAACTGAGGCAAGTGAGGCCTGCGGTGCTTTAGATGTTGTTCTGGGTTCTTTTGTGACCTCCTGGATGAGTCGTCGATGCGCTCTTGGAGTAATTTTGGTAGGCCGGCCACTCCTGGGAAGGTTCACCACTGTTCCATGTTTTCTCCATTTGTGGATAATGGCTCTCACTGTGGTTCGCTGGAGTCCCAAAGCCTTAGAAATGGCTTTGAAACCCTTACCAGACTGATAGATGTCAATGACACTGTTTCTCATCTGTTCTTGAATTTCTTCAGATCGGGGCATGATGTGTTGCTTTTTGAGATCTTTTAGCCTACTTCATGTTGTCAGACAGGTTCTATTTCAGTGATTTCTTGATTCTACAGTTCTGGCAGTAATCAGGCCTGGGTGTGGCTAGTGAAATTGAACTCAGCTTTCCAAAAAATATGGTTAATCACAGTTAATTCATGCTTTAACAAGGTGGGGGGGGGGGGGGCAATTACTTTTTCACAAAGGGCCAGGTTGGTTTGGATAGCTTTTTTCCCTTAATAAATGAAATCATCATTTAAAAACAGCTTTTTGTATTGACTCAGGTTATCTTTGTCTGATATAAAAATTTGTTTGATAATCTGAAACATTTAAGTGTGACAAATGTGCAAAAACAATAAGTATCTGTAAGGGGGCAAATACTTTTTCACAGCACTGTACTATATACAACGGCTTTTACAAAAGGATATTTGGATATGTCTATCACTCATTAAATCAAAAAAATACTGTCAACAGCCATTAAAAATGCTTTTCGACATGTTTTAGGGATAACGTGTTATAGAAATAAGGCTATATATCTTCGTTTCTCAAACCCTGGTCAAAATAGGTT
>JAPMUY010000858.1:0-16210 GCA_026901105.3 Galaxias olidus
AGCGATTACATTTTTTTATCGCGATTAATAGCATTATTGGAAATCAAACAAATATTGTCCAGAATTCCTCACAGTACTCCATTTAGCATAAATAATATGCTCAGATAATAACATGGTAAACTCAAGCCTGCTAATTTTGACATAACTTACTACATTCATTTTACTATCTCATACAATGTAGTGTCCAACTTGTAGTGTCCAATCAACACAAAACAGACTGAAACAATCCAAGTCACACATTTACCATTATGCTCAGGGGGGTATTCCATCAACCGCGATAATGAAATCGGCGCTTAATAGAAAAAGCCTGGCTTGAACAAACGTCAACTTTCACTTAAGCCTCAAGCCGTTCCATGAACATAATTCGGCCGTCTCCAGTCCACGTTAACTCAAGCCAGGCTTGTACAAGCTGGCATTGTGCGTGCACACGACGAACAGAAGCAGCCCGGAACAATCGATTGTCAAAAAGCAGATAAAATGTCGCAAAAACCAGAAAGAGCGGTGCTATTCTTGCGAGAAAAACACGTCAAAGGAATTCGCCACGGACTGTCTCATCACCAAAAAGGGAAATACTGCCTGATTTTCCAGGCGAGGGAAATTGCATGGCCAAAAATTGCAGACAGATTAAATGCGTAATTTAGATGCTTACTTTTTTATATAAATTAACATTGAAATCGTTATGAAGAGTGTGGCTTTTTCAGCAGGCGCAATAATATGTGAGATGTGTTTTTGGGGGAACCGCGTTCCCTGATAGCACATCAGGCAAAGAGCGCATGTCACCGGTGACCAGTCCTAATAGCAGGGACCTGGGCTTGATCCCGGCTTGAGGTCAGCTGAAAGTTATGTTCTGTCTATCCATTAAAACATAATAGTTGGGTAGTTAGTATTTTTTTTAAATATGGTGACAAAGAAATGTCATTTTCAATGTAACATTGTATTTTATATAGATTTCTGTCACAAATAATGCAAATACAATTAGCAAATGCAATGCCATTGCGGACATTGATTTGTCATTTCAGCATTTTTTTGTTTGATGTGGGAAGGTTATTGCGAACACAGGAAATGCAGAACTATAAACACTTATATTCGTGCTTGGTCACACTGAGATAAAGGTCTGAACCTACGTATGTTTCCGAACACGGAAATAAGTTAAGTGACAAAGTGGAGCGAGCGAGAATAGATACTTGACGGAACTGTCTTTTGGAATTTTGTTTCCGCCTGTTAGATATTCTTTGTTACACAGCTAAACTAAGCCTGACAGTTAGCCTGCTACAGAGCAGGCTAGTAGTGGTATAAATTACCTTGGTAACTCAGCGAGTATTCGTATTAGCCACAGTAATGGAACGGATCTCTAACTAAAATTAGCGAGACTTATCAAAATAAGCCAGGCTTTTCGCTTATCTAGCCTAATGGAATACCCCCCTGATCACTTCATCTCTTGATGATATTAAGCCCAAGAAACCATGCATCCAAAAAAAAGCCATTCATTGACAAAGCAAGCTTCACTCTATCACAAAACACCAACCAACTTAACCAACATTGTTTACAATTAATCCCCAATGGGTTTGCACTAGCGTTCAACTGCATGCCGAACAAACTTTAATTTCTGCATTCTGACTAAAAACTGCGTTCATTGTATAACATATACATTGGTCAGCAAATGTTCCATTACTTCAGTATCAAAGCTCACTCACACTAAAAAAACCCGAATATAATTGTGTCCAACCTGAGTTACATGGGGAAGTGTAAAGGCTTGCAAGTGAAGCCTGGTTTATATTTCTGCGTGATGGCGTTAGCGAATGTAAACGTTAATTTGGCGCTTACGTTCGCACAGTAGTTTGCCCATACTTCAACGTAAGTTTAACGGGCCCACTAGGTGGCAGTGTCGAATTCAGTAATCCAGAATGTACAGAAAACCGTAGAAGCACAGACACGGAAACTCCCGTTCGTGTCCCGCGAAAGTATAAACAAAGAGACCGAAGGTTGCTCACTGCTTTTCATATTTTCTTATATCAAATCAAATCAAGTTTATGTATCAAAAACTTTTAAAACAAGCAGAGCTGACCAAAGTGCTGTACAATATATTCATATACAGTTTATCAAACAATACAGAAAACAGATGTAACATATAGCTTATATACTGTACATAGGCTATACTATGTACAAGCCAAGTGCATAGAAAACCACTAATATGATTCGAAAGCTATTGAAAATCAGCCTATCTGCTCCAGTTCATTGTGTCGTCTACGTTTTAATTTGTTTGGATAAAGCCAAAATATTACCAAATATCTACTTGCTTCCTACCATGCTCAACCACTCAGCGATTGTTGACGCACTGAGAAGACGCTTCGCGCGACAGGCTGTTAGGATTTGGGAGGACTCCCCATCAAGACGTCGGTGGGCCTCGGTGAGCTACGCAGAGCTGTTTACGTGCTGCTTCACAGAAGTATAAACCAGGCTTTATTTGCGTTAAAAGAACGTGACTTTCGCTACACTTCTGCCGTGGTAGAGATCTGTGCGTGTGTAGCCATTTGTCTGTGTTGTGATTCGTCCGTGTCTCAGTAGAAATTTCTGACTCCCAAAGTGCACTTCGACATGTAACATCCACTTAACACGTTTATAATTATGTCACATGAGCTGGTAAATAAGCTTTGAACTAGGCTACATCTTAAACAATGGCTAAGTTCCAATTCTTCAGTTTGCTTAGGAAGGTTCCTAACTGAGTCAAATGACCCTGAAGTATCTAAGTGGCAGCCATAAGTATTGTTCAAATTCTCTAAGTGCTAAGTAAAAGTGCTTCAACGCTTCCTAACTTGTGTCCTTTAGCATAGGATACACTGGACCATCCTTTACGAACAGAAAGAAGCAAATGCCGCCCAACAATTCCCTGTGGCAGCAATATTTAAAGTGACACCATTCAGCCGTTGATCGACATGACCGACAAGGGATGCAGATCATATAGCCTAGTTGTTTATTAAGCATTTTCCATCATATGTTATGCCCTATCTTGTTAATATGCTTATATGTTTTCAAATGTCATGTTAGAAACTTAAGATTCATAATATGTAACTATAGTAGAAGATTTGTATGCCTAACATTAATGCATAACTTGCACACATTTGACGATTAGGCTTCATTCAACCACATTAATTGGGATTCATGTGTGGCTATCAATATGACTTCACAGGGGGATGAGGATGTGAGCAACCATTCTCAATGTGACATATTTCATTTGACTTTTGTGACAGGTAGCCTATATTCCCTTTTTTCTTAATTTAAATTCCAACCTTGGTAATAAACGTACGTTTATGTAGGCTATGAAACAACACGGTGACAACGCACCGGCGAAGTAGTTAAGATGCGCTTTTTGTAGGCTACAATAATCTACGGGACATTGTAGTTTCTACACGAACGACCCACGAACACCACCGTTGCATGATCACGTAGCCTAGTGTAAGTGCAGTCGGATTCCTTTAGCAACGTCATTGTCTTTTCCTAAGTCCTTATGAATTCTCCTTCATTTCTTTCCTTAACTCCTTGACGTTTTCCCTCGGTGTTAAGGAAAAGTACATAGTGAAAGTCATTAGGATGTACTTTATTGAGGAATTCGGATCCAGCCCAGGCTATAGAATAAAGGCTACGTTAGTCGTTACATTTACTGAGGCTGCAATTGAATGGAATCTGGTGTTGCTGTTTCGCTCCCAAGTAATTTTCTCTTAGATATTCTAACTAATGCCATTAGTAATGGGTATTCAGTTCTCAAACAAAACGTTCAAATGATTTCTTGCATTAATGCTTGACGATTTTAATATTGCATTATTTGCATACGTAATGGAAACATTTGGTTAACCCCGTCGACCCAACTTGACATAAATAGGATTACTAAGGCCCAATCTCAATTGCCTATTTTACACCCCTTGACCCTAGCCCTTTGACTTGCCCCTCGAAACAGAGTCAAAAGGGCTAAGGCTTGAAATCTGGCCCTAAGAATATGGACAACCCTTGATGATCCTCATATGTCATCAGTAGTCGTGGAAGGCAATGATTTGACAAAATAGACGCAAAAAAAAAAAAAAAGTTTGTTGTCGGACATTTCAAATCTCACAATACCGTCTTGCGTGGGCAAGCTTTTTCAGTTGTCAGCAGCCAATCGGGAATAAAAAGATGAAAAAGACAACGGCTAGCTTAACGCTTGGGAGTGCTGGTGGATCAGTTTGAGGTTTGTATGATAAACTGCAAACAAGTTGTGTTGTAGTTAGCCTAGATATACATGCTGACTAGCAAGTATAGTGACTTGGTAACTAACGTTAATGTTGAGTCAACTCGTTTGTGATACACACGTAATGACAAATTAACGACCGTTTACTTTATTGATTTGTGGGATGATCTGTATGCAAGTCTGACAGGAGAATACCATACACATGCAATGTATGTGACTATTAACATTTTTGTGCCACCTGCGTTTGGTTTCCTAGTTTTACCTCATAAAAGTCGTTCCAATCCTGACTAAATTATGCAAAATTCTTTATTTTTTTTCTAGACAGGTCATCCTACATCATACCTGGAACAGGATCAAACCCCTTCTACACCACCAAATAGATAATTAAAAGATACACAAGCACCATGAAGAACAGTAGTTTTTACAGGGCAAAAACAGAACCCTTTCACAGGTTGCATCATTCTGGGTGATGTAGCTTTCCCTGTTTGGACTCCCCGATCCGTCAAATCATACTTTACAAAGAGCCTATTAATGGACACATGCAGGGTTCTTCAATTATTATCCTTAAAATAAGAACCATTTATTCTGACAAAGAAAATTTTGCTTTATTAGTCAGTCCATTGACATCAGTCAGCTTCATTTTCATTGTAACATTCTTATCACCTAACAACATTGTCATGTCGATTCAGGTATAAAGGTATTGTGCGGTTTATGTGAATGTACCAAAATGTCATAAAAGCAAAGTATAAAAATAAGACGTGTGCTTCTGAAGTTACTGACATTTGAATAGCGCAATCACAACGTAAACAAATCAGCCGTCACACAAACAGGAACTTGATGCAAAGGCAAACATTTGCACATTTCTGCGAAACAAGGATGTGTCCATTCTCATATCAAAAGATTATTAATCAAAAAAAAACAGGCTGTTTGTTCAGATTGATCAGATTTAAAACAAAACAATGCTATTGCTTGGGATAACTGAACTATAAGGGTGACAAACCCAGATTATCAAAATAACAGGTATGTTTATTTCATTGCATTGAGGACAGGTGAATCATACTGAAAATAGCGTGTGCTCAGGTGGGGTTTTTCTAGCTTTACCTCCCTTCTATTGCATTAACGGTATTATCACAATGCCATTTATTTGATGGGAGGTAGAAAAGCACGAAAGCTCACGCATCTTTCAAAACTTATGTTTCATGCTATCAATCGATCGAACAAGTTATCAAATAAAGAACAACACTGCTTCATAACATAACCAGGCCACTTCATCATGATACAAAAGCAGTGCTCTGTACTGTGTAAGCTAGCAATCGGTCCTATGCTGTCAGTCTGCACTGAATTTATAGGAGCAGAAACAAGCGCAGAAACTTCGCTGCTGGACCTGAGTTAATTTCGTGTATATTTCATATCGATATGAAATCATAGTGGGGAAGTACAACATGGAAATATGCACAACTCAGCCGAGCAATGTTGAAACCTTAGCTAATTAGCTAGAAACAATAGCAAACTAGCGATCTTTTTGTTATGCTTGTTATAAAAAAAAGGTCTACAATAGTTTAATATCGTTTCAATTTATTACAGACCTTTTCTTTACGGATTCGGAATACACATTTGCAGACCCCTGTACACATTCACAAGTCTCAGTACACATTTGTCAATCTGATTACACAATGACGGATTGAGATACAGATGCACAACGCTCCACTCGCATTTGCAAATAGTTTTGCTACAATAATGACCCCATATGTGTTTTTATGTGATGCGTCAGTGACGCACACATCATGTTATCGCAAAGTCATTCGTATTATGTGATCCGTCAGCCTTCCTCTTATTAGGCTTGTTTTTTGCCCGCAGTTTTGACCCTATCGATTCCATTCCAGTGCCCAAAGGTCTTGGTTAATGCCATCCAGTGCATGTGTATATAGCTAAGTGATCGGTTCATGTGTTATATTTTTGATTATTATTTTTCATTGTTTTTTGGCCCCACTGAAATGACTGGGGAGAGAATTTTCACAGGCCTATACCGCCATCTAGCATTGATGTTATGTTGGCATGTTGTTACGTTTGTATACTGACAGTCTTTGCTATTACGCCGAACACCAGTTGTTAACTGCATCAATGACTCGGTCTCGTTATTTGACATGTAAACATGGTGTGTATAGTATATGCAATGGTGCTACCTTATCGCTAATTATTACATAGTGAGTTAGCCTGTTTCTGATTAGCATTAGCCCCTGGCCATGGATAGACGCCTACCCCCTCCTGCTGTAATGAACGACAGTTGCATATTGTTTCCTGTTCACTAGCTATCAAGAAGTGAGTGTTATTGAAATAATAACTGCTTAGAAAAGTTAACGCAAATGAGGTCAACACTGTGTAGTGGAAGTAGTGATCTAACAATATTCTTGAAAGACGACACAGGCATTGTACAAAGGAAATGCAATACAACATATAATTTTGGCAAGCTTATCAAGACAAGAGACAGTGCGCGTGCATGTAGCTAAGTGATCGGGTCACGTGTTATTTTCTTATTATTTTAAATCAGTGTTTTATCCCCATGCATTGAAATGAATAGAGAGTGCAGTACATGATCCATCTGTATGGTTGTAGCGCTCATCGTTCAGTCTTGTTAGATATAAACTAATCTGGAGCAAGTTATATAATGCATGTTTACAGAAGCCCTATTGAAGTGTTGGAGAAATAACGATTGTGGATCTAGCTAACCTAGGAGTTAATGCTAAAAGGCCCATCACGTTAACCCAAGTCAAGAAGGTAGTCATCATTACAGCTGTCCTGATTGGGTATTGAGGTTATAAATTTGCATAATATCGCATGAGTAGGGCCTACATGACTTTCTTTTTGGGTCGGGGGCAACCGTGACTATGAACACTACTCATTAATCACTACCTCTCAAATTCCTGGCCATTATGTATCATGGACGTCAAGCTAGTTTTAGTACTTGGGCTTGAACTATGACAGGGTTATATGGAACACATTGTCAGTGAGAGACTTTCTTAAAAATAAAACCGAACAATAGAGTACTTTGTCGTGGCTTTTCATCGTATGTCTGCCATTAAATTATAATGAAGTGACACTACCAATCTAGCACCAATAAGCAACACTGTCAATAAACAGGGTCTGTCCACTTGTGCTGCAGGGGCAGGTTTTGCGCTAAGGCAGTCAGTCTAATAGCTGCAACACATAACGTTGCATTTGCTCAGGGCAAATTTTTTTCTATAAGCTACTTTTTTTTACCTTAGTAATAATATCATGGTCTAGTAATTTCACTTGTAATTGAGTCAGTTTTAGTAACAACACTTTTCAGAACTCTTTCCATACTCCTTCTCTCATACTGTCTGTCATACAATCACTCACTCACACACACACACACACACACACAGTTAATATACATGATCACCTGACATGTTATAATGTGAGGCATTCTATTGGAGCCTGTCTTTACACATACATTTTATTGTTCTAGCCATCCAAAATACCCAATGGTCATTATTGTCAATGGGATGTGCTTATGGTCATATGGGTAGATATTTAGCAGTGTTAACAAAGGTACTAGGGGGTGCGAGAATATATCAAAGGTGCAGACAGTTAGGTGCAAATGCTTGACATGTGTCTAAACCAAAGGCACTTGGTAATTTTTGAGCAGAGAAAGAACCATATCTTGCAAGGGAAATACAAATAGGGGACTTAAAAAAAATGGATGATATAAGTAAAGCTGTTTATTTCAAAGGCACTACTTTCCCACCTGCTAAGGTTGCACCATAGCGGTGATATCACCATTGGGGTGATTTGAGATGGGTGTGTGTGTCCACTCACAGGCAATGCGGACGGTGGCCTTGCGGCTCTTGGAGGTTCCCAGGTGGCTCCAGGCCACACACAGACACCAGTAGTCCTCTGGGCCGTGGAAGTCCTCTACCTGCTGCCGGGACACATTGATCATCACCTCACGGATCTTCAACCCTGAGGACCATCATAATTGTGAATTTACAGTTAGAGTGAAACAAATAGTCAAATTAACAAATTAGTCAAAGAAGTAAAATTTAAATGGTTCTATGGAGACCATATGAGGTGGGCTGTTTAAATCTCTGTACACAATTTTTCAACAACATGCGGGAGGATTTGTGGACAAAGCAGTGATGTTTGTAGGAATACATCCATCCATCCATTTTCCGCCGCTTATCCGGGGCCGGGTCGCGGTGGCAGCAGGCTAAGAAGAGTAGGCCAGACCTCCCTATCCCCAGCAACGCTTTCCAGCTCCTCCTGGAGGATCCCGAGGCGTTCCCAGGCCAGATGAGATATATAATCTCTCTAGCGTGTTCTGGGTCTACCCCGGGGTTTCCTACCAGTAGGGCGTGCCCGGAAAACCTCCAACGGGAGGCGCCCAGGAGGCATCCTAATCAGATGCCCGAACCACCTCATCTGGCTCCTTTCGACGTGAAGGAGCAGTGGCTCTACTTCGAGCTCCCTCCGGATGACCGAGCTCTTTACCCTATCCCTAAGGCTGAGCGCAGCCCCCCTACGGAGGAAATACATTTTAGCCGCTTGTACTCGCGACCTCATTCTTTCGGTCACTACCCAAAGCTCATGACCACAGGTGAGGGTTGGAACGTAGATCGACTGGTAAATCGCGAGCTTTGCCTTTCGGGGTCCGGTACAACGCCCACATTACTGCTGATGCTGCACCAATCCGCCTGTCAATCTCACGCTCCATTTTTCCCTCACTCGTGAACAAGATCCCGAGATACTTGAACTCCCTCGTTTGGGGCAGCAACGCACTCCACCGTTTTCCGGCAGAGAACTATGGCCTCAGACTTGGAGGTGCTGACTCTCCGCTCCACTCCGCTCAACCGCTCCAGTGCATGCTGAAGGTCACAGTCTGAAGAAGCCAACAGAACCACATCAGCTGCAAAGAGCAGAGAAGCAATTCTGAGGTCCCCAAACTGGACACACTCCTCCCCCCGGCTACGCCTTGAGTTTCCATCCATGAAAATCACAAACAGAACCGGTGACAAGGGGCAGCCCCGACGGAGTCCAACACCCACTGAAAATGTATTTGACTTTGTGCCGAGTATACGGACACAGCTCTCACTCCGATTATATAGGGGCCGAATAGCTCATAGCAACGGCCCTGGTACCCCATACTCCCGCAGTATCCCACACAGGACTCCCCGGGGGACACAGTTGTAGGCCTTCTCCAAGTCCACAAAACACATGTAGACTGGATGGGCATCCCCCCCCCCCCCCCCCCAACAACGGGCACTGCAGATAGATTGATCCAAAATAATTTCCCTGTGTAACACTGTATATACATCAACGTCTGGTTAAGCCCCTTAGAGGTGTCTGCTACTTTGATATCAGGTACAGATTTACTCAAAACAATCTCTCCATGGGCCTTTCACTAGGCCTCTAAAATCGAACTGCTTAATGTTGCTGCTTATGATAGCGTAATCTTGACTAAGGCTCACGGACAGGCAATTTAGCTCACATATTTTGACAAAAGTCTGAATAATATAAAGTGACTGAGGGAAGACTTTAAGAGTGTACTCTTTTATATCTTAATGGCTTATTAAGTGGGTATGTGGAAAGGAGAAAAGAGATTCATCTTTATTCATGATGGGGTTTAGTCGTATCAGGGGTCTATCAACTACCTTCTAACCACAGCCCTGCTCCCAAATATTGCTTGGCTTGCTGTTTTTTCTTTCTTTGATCAGTTGGCTCGTAGGCAACACTAGCAATAATTGTACCCGCTCTGGATGTCCTGTTGACTGCATAGAAATGTTTCATAATCAAAACCCAAATATACTGTATGCATGCGTGTTCTCTGCTTTTGATAGAGGGTGGACGATGTCTTCTGCAGGCCGGCTATGATTTTAATACTTAACGCTGGTTTCCAGCTTGTAGGAATGGATACCTGCACTTTCTCTGTACGTTAAATGTTTTCTCTTCCTCTTCCACTATATCCTTCTCCCCTCTAGCCAATCTGTTCCTCTCTTTGGAACTGATACCCTCTCGTCCCTGCACCCTCCAGTCCACAGCCCTATTTTCCCCTTCCTCCTCTTCTCCATCTCAATATGGGCCTTTACAATATGGAAACTTTCGTCCTTGAATCTCCCCTCCTCTCATCTGTTAGTCTTTCCTTCTCCTCCTTTATCAGGGCGGCTCATCTCTCTTCCCCTCCCACTACTAATTACTAAACACTGCCAAAGAGTCTATGTGCGTGAGAGATGGAGATCATCTTCTGTTGTTTTAGCTTAATAACTTTTACAAAATAATGTGTAACATAAATATTATATTTAGTTTAAAAAATATCGAAGACATTGTGCTGAGAGAGTAGAGTTTGACGCTTTGGAATGCTAGCAGAAAACATAATATTCATGTGTTTGGGCCCCTGTCAGTCTCTGGACAAAGACTTTAATCAGCAGGCCTAGTTTTCCTTTGGGCTTTAACTGGGCTGAATGCCAACAGCTCTCTCAGGTTCTAATCTATCAACAGATGGTTAGAAGGGATAAGACGACAACATGTACTATGTTGCATTTTGAAGATATACTGCGTGTCTACTTCATGACGATGTCATGGAAGTGTTTTAGTTTGCAGAAGATAGGGGAAAGTTTGTGTTTCAGAATCTTAAAACAGAATTTGATGGAGCTAAATCAGTGACTTGAATTTTGCATGCGTAAAAAAACTAGCAAACATTTGTGTCCATGTTTTGTGTTGTTGCTAACTTGATTTGAACTTTACATCTTTGAAAAAAGTATTAAAAAGACTAAATATACTATTATAAAAAGATAATAGTATTATTACCTTTTGTGTATGAAAAAGAGATGCATTTGCGATCAAGAGCATTATTATATCTTTGATTTACATACACTAAACTCATTCTGCGCATGCAACCCTTTCATCTGCACGTGCACACATTTTTTCAGTGATATTTTGATATATTTACTTAACTGAAGCTCTTATTATAGTGTTAAACATGCATGCGAACTTAAAAGCAACTGATTTAGCTCCATAGATTGACGCACTGGGGTGGAATTCATGAAACAAGAGTTCTAGGAGGGGTTGAAACATTAATGTGGCGCATGGTAGCCTGGCGCATGGTAGCCTGTTCAGGCTAATACAAAAAGGTGTTTGTGTATGTGCATGCCATGAAAACTAATGCACTTACACACAGACAAACATAATCCATGTACCATATTGTGAGAGTTCAGTGTGCAGTCAGAGATACAACCCTGTGGAGTTCTCTCTCACTTTGCTTTTAGAATAAAGTGACGTGTCCGTTACTGTCATCTTCAATAAGGCTTTACTTCCTTGTTGCGGTTGCCATACTTCTGTGACCAAACACATAGCCAGCCTGTTGGCATATTAACCAACTGGTTACAACACTCTTTACAGTTCACTCTTCTAACATTGTCACTCCTTCCCTATTACCAATAGTCTATATCAGTGGTAGAGATGTAACGGTTATGAACATTTCATATCAATTATAGTGGCCAAAATTATCACAGTTATCAATATTATCACAGTATTGTTAGAATGTGCTGAACATTTTCAAAAAATACTGATACACACACTGAAATAATGTTTCTATTGAAAAACATGAATAAAATTAGCAGCAATATGCACTTTTTGTTTGCATACATATGGAACAGCACTGATTATATGTCTGTTCTCATAAAAAAACAAGGTGCTGCTGGCCTAACATCCTGTATGCATCTTTGTTCACTTGAGATTGAAATGTAAAAATGTCAGCATATTTACTTCATCCAGTTTAAAGTCCTCCTCCAGTTATTTTATTAAACATTTCAGCATTCTGCTTACACATATTAATTATGTCTGTTATGAGGCGATGCCTTGGCAGAGCTAGTTCAGGCAGGCAACTCAGACACAACATTTATCAATCACCACGTCACATAAATCAATCAGTCCCATTTGCGTAATAGTTTAATGCGGCCTACTAAACCGCAGTCACGCACCTCACCTGCTCCTACAACTGCTCGCTCACTGCTGCACCACACCATGCTTCTGCTCACTGCTGCACCACACTATGCTCCTGCTCTTGCTGCTGCCCACATCCACCCCAGTTTCCACCTATTTAGGGTCTGTTGCACAGTATCCGATGTGGGATTCTGCAGATATTTGCTCCCTACAAATGGTTGTTCACTTAACATTTGTAGAAGACTCCGTGCGGGGAAGCAATCTGAGCAGCAGACCCTTGACGCCATACTCAATGTATTACCATGTATTGCAATAAATTGTTAAACCTATCGTAAGTTGTCCTGACTGAAATGTTATTTTCTGCAAAAATCCTAAAAATGTAATCTTCTCCTACTGCCTCATTAAAAATTCCTGAATCAGTCGCCCCGTCCCCCTCTATTTGAATACCCACTCAGCCCCCGCCCCCCTCCTCTGCCGCCACGCATACTTGCTCCCGAGTCACCCCGCCCAAGAATGGTGGTTGGTTAAAAATGGTTACATTCAAATTTGTGACGTCACAAATCTGGCTTGTCTGAACTTGCCTGTTTGAGACTGTCCTCACTACAGTTTCAAAGCAGAAATGCGCAGCCATGGCGTTGGCTACCTACCTCCTGATTTGTCTTGTAGCACATGAAAAACACCACAAGGACACATTAACAACGTTAAAAACCTGATTTTCACTGGAAGGGGTCTTTAAGTAGAAGGAAATAACTAATGTAATATTAATGTTATTGACGTTCATTTATTAATTATTCACTCACACACACTAGAGCTCTTAATGAGCCGAAAGATTACTGCCTGACCTGGACAGAGCTAAAAGTTTACATGTGTCTTGCGTTCGCTTTAAAGTTATTGGTGGTAGGCACGAATATGACTCAAGTGCGCTGCACTTTGCATCGTGGTGTTTTTGCCCTACCACGTGACAAACATAGCGCAAAGTTCTTATTATGTGAAGGTCTTTAGAAGGCTGAAAACTCTTTCGTGCTCTCTGTCACTGCCTCTGCCATGTTTTCATTGAAGCAAAACAAACCCACATTGTATGTTGCGCCTGCACCTGGCTAACTTTGGTTGATGCTATTTACGTGAGTTTTTCAAACTGGGGTTATCAACTCACGGTTTTACTAATAATTCAAATTTAAAAGGAAATACTAACCGATAAGAGCTTTTACCATGGTTTTCCGTGAAACCGGTAAGCGTTACATCTCTAATCAGAGGTTCTCAAACTTTTTGAACAAAGTACCACCTCTTAGCAAACTAAAACATATAAGGATCACACCACCAACTCTAGGAAAAATCACAGAAAAACCTTATGCATGCATGTGTTAAGTCTACTGTTCCACAACAAGACAAAAGTGAAAACTACACATGTACAGGAAGCTACAGTTAAGATATCCACGATATCAAAGTGGTAAAAAAATCTAAGTTGTGAAGTCTATCTACCAATAATAACCGTCCTAGATGCCAAGATGGATCACACAAGTACATTTTCCAAATGAATCCCTTCCAATTTCATTGCAGGAAAACAGCCACCTCTCTGATAATCCACAGCAGGTTTTGCTCGCTACCTTGCAGTGAGAGAAACTTGGCTCTTGTCAAGGCAACGGAGAAACTGACAAACAAGAGCTTTGAAGCCATCTTGCCATCACACTGGAGTTATTAATTACTTTGAATACAATAAACAATGTCATCATCATCATCATCATCATCTTCATCCGCTTTGTCCGGGGTCGGGTCGCGGAGGTAGCAGTTCCAGCAGGGTATCCCAAACTTCCCTTTCCCGGGCCACATTAACCAGCTCTGACTGGGGGATTCCAAGGCGTTCCCAGGCCAGTGTGGAGATATAATCCCTCCACCTGGTCCTAGGTCTGCCCCGTGGCCTCCGCCCAGCTGGACTTGCCTGGAACACCTCCCTAGGGAGGTGGCCAGGTGGCATCCTTACTAGATGCCCGAACCACCTTAACTGGCTCCTTTCTACGCAAAGAAGCAGCGGCTCTACTCCGAGTCCCTCACGAATGGCTGAACTTCTCACCCTATCCCTAAGGGAGACGCCAGCCACCCTCTGGAGGAAACTAATTTCCGCCGCTTGTATCCGCGATCTCGTTCTTTCGGTCATGACCCACCCTTCATGACCATAGGTGAGAGTAGGAACGAAGATAGACCGGTAGATTGAGAGCTTTGCCTTCTGGCTCAGCTCTCTCTTCGTCACAACGGTGCGGAGGGGCCATACAAATGTTTGTATTTGCCAACCTCTTTCTCTAGTCACTCTTCACGATTCTATTGTCTTAGTTACGATCTGTGTTTTCCAACCAAAATATTACTGGATATCTTCTCGCTTCCTACTTCCTTCCCTGCTCAACCAATGAGCGATTGTTTGACACAAGATGCTTCACGCGTCACACCAGCGGGCCTCTGTGAGCTACCATTTCCTAAAAACCCCTTTTCTGCAAAGCTATACAGAGACGTTTACATGCTTCTGAAGCCTGGTTTATACTTCTGCGTGAGCGTTCCTTTTAATGTTTTGGCGCTTACGTTCGCACAGCAGTTTGCCTACATACTTCAACGTAAGTTTAACGGGCCCACTAGGTGGCAGTGTCTTATTCAGTAATCCAGAATGTACAGAAAATTGTAGAAGAAGTACATATCTATGGAAACTCCCGTTCATGTCCCAGGAAAGTATAAACAAAGAGAAGGTTGCTCACTGCTTTTCATATTTTCTTATATCAAATCAAGTTTGTATTTATATATGTATATATATATATATATATAATGTATATACACTCACTGGCCACTTTATTAGGTGCACCTTGCTAGTACCGGGTTGGACCCCCTTTTGCCTTCAGAACTGCCTTAATTCTTCGTGCCATAGACTCAACAAAGTGCTAGAAACATTCCTCAGAGATTTTGGTCCATATTGACATGAAAGCGTCACTCAGTTGCTGCAGATTTGTCGGCTGCACATCCATGATGTGAATCTCTCATTCCACCACATCACAAAGGTGCTCTATTGGATTGAGATCTGGTGACTGTGGAGGCCATTTGAATACAGTGAACTCATTGTCATGTTCAAGATACCAGTTTGAGATGATTTGAGCTTTGTGACATGGCGCGTTATCCTGCTGGAAGTAGCCATCAGAAGATGGGTACACTGTGGTCATAAAGGGATGGACATGGTCAGCAACAATACTCAGGTAGGCTATGGCTTATGAACGATTCTCAATTGGTACTAAGGGGCCCAAAGTATTCCAAGAAAATAACCCCCACACCATTACACCACCACCACCAGCCTGAACTGTTGATACAAGGCAGGATGGATCCATGCTTTCATGTTGTTTACGCCAAATTCTGACCCTACCGTCCGAATGTCGCAGCAGAAATCCGAGACTCATCAGACCAGGCAACATTTTGCTTCAAGGTGCAACGTGTTGTGCGTTCAGAGATGGTCTTCTGCATACCTTGGTTGTAACGAGTGGTTATTTGAGTTACTGTTGCCTTTCTATCATCTTGAACCAGTCTGGACATTCTCCTCTGACCTCTGGCATCAACAAGGCATTTTCGCCCAGAGAACTGCCGCTCACTGGATATTTTCCCTTTTTCGGACCAATCTCTGTAAACCCTAGAGATGGTTGTGCGTGAAAATCCCAGTAGATCAGCAGTTTCTGAAATACTCAGACCAGCCCGTCTGGAACCAACAACCATGCCACGTTGAAAGTCACTTAAATCACCTTTCCTTCCCATTCTGATGCTCTGTTTGAACTTCACCAGGTCGTCTTGACCACGCCTACATGCCAAAATGCATTGAGTTGCTGCCATGTGATTGGCTGATTAGATATTTGCGTTAACGAACAGTTGAAGAGGTGTACCTTATAAAGCGGCAAGTGAGTGTATATGTATTTGTAGAGCACGTTTAAAATAAGTAGAGCTGACCAAAGTGCTGTACAATATATTCACATACAGTTTATCAAACAATACAGAAAACAGTTGTAACATATCGCCTAT
>JAPMUY010000859.1:0-2500 GCA_026901105.3 Galaxias olidus
CACTTATTGAGATCCTTTTTTTTTCCCCCCATCTCTGGTTAACCGTATCCCCTTCTATGTCTCGGTCTCTCTCACCCACACACACACGCACGCACGCACGCACGCACGCACACACACACACACACACACACACACACACACACACACACACACCTTTTATTGAAGGGGAGGGGTTATCTTCTTTGCAACTCTTGCTGCCACACAAGTGTGATCACAGTCCACAATTCTCACACACACACTTCGGTTACTCATGTCCCATTCATTGTTATCTGCGTCTGCAGGACACGCAGAGGAATTATTGTCAAACTTAATTTTTATTCAATATGAAAATACACAATTTCTCTCTCTCTCTCTCGGTCTGTGTCTATGTCTCTCTACCCCTCCATCTCTGCCTCTCCCTCTCTCACCAGATCAAAGCCTTCCCTCTCACACCTTCTGCTTGTAGATAACTAACTCCATGACAACTTCCTACAGCAAGCATTCCCTTGACTAATGAATAACAGGATTCTGGTTATAGTTAAAACGCAGCTTGAATTCATACACCGCATTGGCTGGACATTTTTTGAACAAGAGTTCACATTTAAAAATATGTAAATTAAGCTATTTTTAGACGTTGCAGTCTCGCGACGGGAGTCGCGGTTTATCGACCGAGCGCCAACGTTCCTGGCAGTCGCTTTGTCCACAAAGACACAAAAGGTACGGTTAGCTTGGCCACCCAACTAGCATACCGGTTAGTGTGTACATAGTTGTTAAATATAAAGGCTAACTGAAGAGTGAATTATAGTTAGCGATAAAAACATGGGACTGTCCGTGGCTGCGGACGCACGTTCGGTTTAGTTTGAATAGCCTCCGATAATCATTTTCAGATGTTTGAGGTGCGCTTGTTCAGTCTACCGAGAGTATCATTGGGGTCACCTGTGGGGCTTCTGAGATTGGATTTACCTGAAATTAAACACGCCTATTAATGAGTAGTAGAGGTTCTTCTGCCTGATGCAGACTTCATCCTATGATGTAATTCGATGGTGATGTTTTTGACCTCCAACCCATGGCCTACCTTTACAATCTAGACTTTTTATTTTAGGGCTATTTCAGTTTAATTCCCGTTTTTTTTTAACTGCATTACACACTTGAACATTGTCTTTCATCACAAGCATTTCCCACCACAACACAAACAGCTGTACCTGGTTGAGATGATTTGCGGGCCAAGCCTCTCAACGCGCCCCCTGCTGGTCAAACATGATGTGGCATCATAAGACGCAATGCTCTATTTCTATAATTGAAATATACAATTTTTATTCTCTCCTTTTTTCTTTTCGTTTCTCATATGTGTATGCTTTGGAGGTAAAAGGGCACAACATGTTCACAGGGTTATTCTGACGAGTCTGTGTTTAGATGGTGAAGCTGGGAGAAGCTAGTCCAATGCAGTTCACTGTATTGGAATTTGTTTTTAAATTGAACGAGTGAAAGGCATCGTGATAAAAATAAATGAAGAGATGTTCTTGTTGACATCAATTGCTTCAGAATTAAACAGCCAACGCTTCAGATGTGGAATGAACAAATTGCCTCTCTTGCGCAGGGGAAGATTGCTCACCCCTGAATCGATGGACAACACTCTCTCTCTCTCTCTCTCTCCATGTCTCTTTGTTTCTCTCTCTCTCTCTCTCTCCCCTCTCTCTCTCCCCATTTCTCTCCCTTTCTCTCTCTCTCTCTCTTTCTCCACACCTCTGTTTCTCCCCCTCTCGTTAAGTTGGACTGAGCTGGGTTGTAGCAGTAGTAATGTAGATCACTATCATCATCTTGTGAAATGAGCTCTGAGAATGTCACCGCTATCTAAACCCTTTCTGGCTACCTCTTCTATTCATCGCCCTCTCTCTCTCTCTTTCTTTCTCTCTCTCTCGCTTTGCTATCATCCCCCTCTCTCTCTTCCTTCATCTCCTCCACCCGTCTTCTAAATGTGTCCACCTCTTTTTTCCACCTTCTTTTCACCACTCCATCCAAAGTCTTCCGCCTTATGTCAGCAGATCCATATCCCCGTCTCCAATTGTCTCCCTCGCTCTCCCTAATTTTTATTTCTCACTGCTTCGTTCCCTTGTTCGCTGTGCCACGTCCTCTGACATAAAATCACGTAGGCTACATTATCACTTCTCTATGAAACACACACACACACACACACACACACACACACATTCTCACACACAGATTGCTTCGACTTCAATCATTCAAATTCAAATCAGATTCAATAATGTTCAATTTGCTTCTATGATGTTTAATGAGTCTGACATTTTAAGCGAAAGCTCGTCATTAAACATTTATCTATCGCTCTCTCTCTCTCTCCATCTCTCTAAATCTGTCTGTCTTTCCCTCTCACTCCATATTTTTATTTTTCTCTCTCTCTCCCACTTGCTCGCTCTATTCACACTTTTATTTTTCTCTTCCTCCTCTCGATAAAGTACAGACGCCCCCTCCCTCTTTTCCCCACTCATCTGTCTTGTATATTGTG
>JAPMUY010000859.1:15000-32500 GCA_026901105.3 Galaxias olidus
TGACTACCCAGTTCTATCAAATATAAGTCTATACGTTTTATCTGACATACTTATATCCTGTACTATCTGAAATAGTTGGGTTCCGTATGGTTCTATCTGATATAGTTCTACAAAGTTCTATCTGATATAGTTGGGTTCTACACGGTTCTATCTGAAATAGTTGGGCTCTGTGAAGTTCTGTCTGATATAGTTGGGCTCTGTGAAGTTCTGTCTGATATAGTTGGGCTCTGTGAAGTTCTATCTGATATAGTTGGGCTCTGTGAAGTTCTATCTGATATAGTTGGGCTCTGTACGGTTCTGTCTGATATAGTTGGGCTCTGTACGGTTCTGTCTGATATAGTTGGGCTCTGTACGGTTCTGTCTGATATAGTTGGGCTCTTTAGGATTCTGTCTGATATAGTTGGGCTCTGTACGGTTCTGTCCGATTTAGTTGGGCTCTGTACGGTTCTGTCTGATATAGTTGGGCTCTGTACGGTTCTGTCTGATATAGTTGGGCTCTGTACGGTTCTGTCTGATTTAGTTGGGCTCTGTACGGTTCTGTCTGATATAGTTGGGCTCTGTACTGTTCTTTCTGATTTAGTTGGGCTCTGTACGGTTCTTTCTGATTTAGTTGGGCTCTGTACGGTTCTGTCTGATATAGTTGGGCTCTGTACGGTTCTGTCTGATTTAGTTGGGCTCTGTACGGTTCTGTCTGATATAGTTGGGCTCTGTACGGTTCTGTCTGATTTAGTTGGGCTCTGTACGGTTCTGTCTGATTTAGTTGGGCTCTGTACGGTTCTGTCTGATTTAGTTGGGCTCTGTACGGTTCTGTCTGATATAGTTGGGCTCTGTACGGTTCTGTCTGATTTAGTTGGGCTCTGTACGGTTCTTTCTGATTTAGTTGGGCTCTGTACGGTTCTGTCTGATTTAGTTGGGCTCTGTACGGTTCTGTCTGATTTAGTTGGGCTCTGTACGGTTCTGTCTCATTTAGTTGGGCTCTGTACGGTTCTGTCTGATACCATCTGGTTCTATCCAGTCCTCTCCAAATGAGTGTTGTTCTGGCGGGTTCTAAGCGGGTTTGATCCAATCGAGGTACTTTTACTGACTCTCAAAGATATGTTGACACACCATGGCTTCTACTCCCATCTCATCCTCCCAGCGTCACCCTGACTCCCCTCGTCTCTTCCTACCTCCGTCTCTCTCCCTCTCTCTCTTTCTCGCTGTACCTCTCTGCCTTATCTGTATTTCTAGCAAATCCTCAACAGGACATTTTGTGTTTGGGTTGTAATTTGGTTTAGGGCTGCAAGACTGTTTTCATTACCGGGGAACACACACTCCGGTGTGAAATGAGATTAGGAGACACACACAAACCAACGTAAACATACACACACACACACACACACACACACAACCGCAGACAGAAACACACAAACGCAGACAGACAGACAGACAGACCCAATCAAACAGAACAGTGTTACCAGAAATGGTTCACACACACACACACATCCACACACACACACACACACACACACACACACACACGTGTGTGTCTCTCCTGATGTGTGTGTATCCGTGTGAGCGTGTGTGTCTCTGTGCCCCTGAGGCGATACACCGCTGTTCTCATGCTGAAGTGCAATGACCTTTTCAGCGTAGCACATTATCACACTGACACACACACACACACACACACACACACACACACACACTGTAACTTCTCTAAGTACCGGTCTGAACATTATTTTCGTCTTTATGGCAGAAGGTATGTCTGTGGCATCCATATTCATGGTGACCATGAGTCAGTCTTTAGTCTTCACACACACACACACACACACACACACACACACATACACACACTCTCACACACTGACTCTAAAGCACATAGGCGGGCTAGATGGGGTCCAGAGCGTCCTCTGCAACATCCATTTTGTCCACCCTCCTCTCTCCTCCCTCCCTGCACACAGACACACACACTCCTTCTCTCCCATCCACACACACCCTCCCTCTCCCTCTCCCTCACACACACACACACCTCTCTTCCCTCCCCACAGGGAGACATGCCCTTTCCTTCCCTTTCTCCTGGGAATGCTAATGGCTTTATAACGTTCGACGCAAGACAATTAGCGGGACACTGCTGGGACAAACACACACACACACACAAATACACAGACAAACACACGGAGAGAGACACACACTGACAGAGACACACAGAGACAAACACACACAGATACATACACAGAGACACACGAACACAGACACACACACGGCGAGAGACACACACTGACAGAGACACACAGAGACAAACACACACACACACACACACAGAGAGATACATACACAGAGACACACAAACACAGACACACAATCCAGACAGACACAGTCACTGATGAAAGAGAGTGGAAGTGTAAAGCCGAACGGAAAGTGGTGAATGTGAAGAGAGAGAGAAAGAAAGAGAGCGAAAAGGAGAGAGAGAGAGAGAGAGAGAGAGAAAGAGAGAGAGAGAGAGAGAGAGAGAGAGAGAGAGAGAGAGAGAGAGAGAGAGAGAGAGAGAGAGAGAGAGAGGTTTATGCACAGACACTGAAAGAGAGAACCCAGAACCCCTACTATAAGGCCCGTTCACACACACTGACTAGAGTCCAATACCACAAATCAACTTTCCCCAACACACACCTACACTATTGAAGTTTCATCTGCGCTTCTTTCATCTGCTTCTAGGAGGCTTTGATCTGTGACGTCAGCCAGACACACACACACAGACATGCACACACATGCACATACATACAGAGAGAGTGTCACACGCTGACATGGAGGAAAGACGCTGACTGTTAGCCAGCTGTGTCTGTGAGACAGAGGAGAGCAGGGCCCTGTGTGTGTGTGTGTGTGTGTGTGTGTCTGTCTGGGTCGATAGCTCATCATCACTACAGTACACAGGCTCTGAGAGCAGACACACACATAGAGAGAGAGAGACAGACACACACTGGTAGATAGTAATCACTGGCAGAATTTGAGAACAGCAACTAGCAATTGACTCGCTCTTTCTCTGTCGCTGTTTGTCCCCTCAAATACACACACACACACAGACCCAACAGCTTAGTCGATCAATCACTGTAATTGATGCGGAGGAGAGCCCTAGCCTCGTCTGTCTAAAGAGGTGTGTGTGTGTGTGTGTGCGTTAAATAAACACAATCATTTTTAGCTGCATTGTGTTGCCATGGTTCCCTCTATGTGTGTGTGTGTGTGTTTACCTGTTGTTGTTTTCCAGTCTCTTACCTTTGAGAACGGCATGCACGGAATGAAGAACAGAACATTATTATTGAATTAAAAACCCACTGAATAATATCATAATAATAAAAAAGCTGGAGAGAATGAGTTGAAATCAAAGTTACCTTCTTAGAAGTGTCATTTGTTGGTCAAACTCCTGTACAGTGAAACCTGGCCAATAGTTCCCCCTTTACAGGGCCAAGCAGGGCTAGTCTGAAGTGGTACGTTTCCACTACGGGGCCAAGCAGGGCTATAGACTGTGGTGGTACGTTTCCACAACAGGGCCAAGCAGGGCTAGTCCTCGATGGCTTGTTTCCACTACAGGGCCAAGCAGGGCTAGTTTTTGGTGGTTCGTTCCCACACACAGGGACAATGGGGGCTTGTTAGTTCCAACAACAGGGACAGAACCTCTTCATGGAGCCATACTATTTCACCATACAACATCACATTAACAAGAATCCATCTGTATATGTTGTGCCTCCAGGTGACTCATCCAGAGTGACATCTGTCAAATGACCATTGCGTTCCTTTGGCCTAGACTAGCATAGCACTAATTGGCTCCGTGGCAGGCAACAAGCATAAACGACATTTGGGTCCCCATCCTCCCTCTGCGCGAGTGTGTGTGTGTGTGTGTGTGTGTGTGTATGTTACACTGCCCTTCCTTGCTGTATTTGCAGAAGTAGTCCCGTCTCCCGGCTCCTACCAAGTCAATTCCAGGAGAGAATCGCTTTGGACCGAATGGATTGTGCAAGGAGGAATCAGTATTCACACACACACACACACACACACCTCACATTCAATCACATGCGTTTCCATGTGTGTGTGCAGCATGTACAATCGCAGCCGTATTCTTCTCTACCAGACAGACCGCAGCATCGGGAAACAAAAAGCAATGTCGCACTACCTCCACCTGGTGGTCAGAAAGGGGAACTACACGATGATCGCCTTACTTGGAGGCTCCTGTGTCGTCCGCTTGTTAAAACGAAGCTTTGCTGGATTGCACCATAGCAATGGACGAAACGGCTTCGGATTGTAAAACTCCAGTTCGCCTTGTTGTTCTGGAAGGGGCAACTATTTTGAATCCACTATATTTGAAATATGTAACTTTGCATACTAGCCCAACGACTGGCTGCCCAGTGCTGACCGTTGCACTTGGCTTCAAACAGCAAACTGCCCGAACCGGTTTCAAAGTTTGAAGAGAAAGAAAGTCAAGGCAGCTTTTAGGAACAAGTTCAACAAGTCACCTTTATTTTCGAAACGGTCAAAACGCCATTTAAAAGAACGGCAACATTTGATGGTCTGTAATTTTATGATCAAAAACAAACATGATCTGTACAACATAGAAAGTGCACACACACAGTATACACACACACACACACACACACACACACACACACTAATGATTATGAACTATGGACGTCCGAATTGAGTTTAACAAAGATAGTTTTAGATCATACTTTCCCCCCCCCATCAGTAAATATTTAAGACACGCTGCATAAAATACTTAACACTCAATAAAAACAACATTTAACTTGGTATTACTATTATACATCAGCAACACTCCAACGGAACGGGCGCCACCGAAACCGCCGCGCCGTAGAGCGTATAAACATTATAAAAAAAACTCTAAACGTGATTATAAAACAAGAATACAATGACATTTATTTCTCTGGATTACAAAACAGCACAGACGAGTTAACGTTCATTATTTATATATTACAAAATATGTACATTTATATATTGAAGACATTTGACTGGGCTGGGTCATTCCGACAATGCCTTCTCCAAAGTGTCAAGGTCCACTACAGGAAGAGACGCGACTTCGAAGAATACTCTGAGGGGAAAAGAAATATCCAAACAAAGACAGATGAGGGACAAAATAAATACAAATCACGTATTTGTGATCAACCAACCGCAAACGTAAGATCCACAAAAAAATATAAAAATATACGCGTCTGGGGCTGCGACTCTTTTCGCTTGTGCCAATGAGAGAGAGAGGTGTGTGTGTGAGTGAGCGAGAGAGAGAGGTGTGTGTGTGAGTGAGCGAGAGAGAGAGGTGTGTGTGTGTAAGTGAGCGAGAGAGAGAGGTGTGTGTGTATGTATGAGTTAGACAGAACAGGAGAGTTGACAAGAACGAAGGGAAAGGTCCCGAGTTAGCAAAGGAAAGCTAAAAAAGGAGATGTATCTCTTCTTCTTTTTATCTCTTCCCTCCATCTGCACATCTCCATGGTCCACTTCTCATAATTAGCGCTCCAAAAACAAATAAGCGAGTGAGAGCGTGGGGCCCCAAGGCGTGTTTACGGAGCCTGTGTCGGGCGATTGATCTTCAAAACACCGTCAGAGTCCATCAGAGAGGACAGACCATAATAAGTGTATCGCCGCGCCGACCAGAACCACATCAAACAAACCAGAGGAGTCGTTTAGACTGTTAATGTGACTCAAGACTCACTCCGGTTCTCTGAGGCGTGAATGTGTGTGTGTGTTCCTACTCTACAGCACGGCAAAGTCAGTGAGCACTCGTCTCTGTGATTGGTGCACGTGTGCATGTTTTTAGTTTAGAACATGACAAACACAAGCATCATGTGTGTGTTTATGTTCTACAGCACGACAACAGGAGCATGCAAACGACACATATTTGGGTACGTGCCCCTGTCTTTGTGTGTGTGTGTGTGTGTGTGTGTGTGTGTGTGGACCTACTTTTGAGCACTGGTGAGTATCGACGCGTGAGTGTGTGAGTGCATTTGACATTCCTCTGGTCATTTGTGTGTGTGTGTACCTACTTGAGTGAGTACTTGCAGTGTGTGTGTGTTTAGTTTGTGTGTGTGTGGGGACCTATTTGTGTGAGTACTTACTGTGTGTGTGTGTGTGTGTGTGTGTGTGTGTGTGTGTGTGTGTGTGTGTGTGTGTGGGGGCCTACTTGTGTGTGTGTGTGTTTAATGTGTGTGTGTGAGTACTTGCTGTATATGTGTGTGTGTGTGTGTGTGTGGGGACCAACGTGTGTGAGTACTTGCTGTGTGTGTGTGTGTGTGTGAGTGAGTGAGAGTGTGTGTTCAATGTGTTTAGTGTGTGTGTGTGTGGGGGGGGGCATACGTGTGTCAGTACTTGCTTCGTGTGTGTGTGTGTGTGTGTGTGTGTGTGTGTTTAATGTGGGTGTGGGGGGACCTACTTTTATGAGTACTTGCTATGTGTGTATGTGTGTGTGTTGGGGGGGTACCTACTTGTGTGAGTACTTGCCCCGGACGGCCCTTAGCCTCTCGTCCTGCGGGGCCCTCAGCATGGTGTGCAGCCGACGCACCACAGGGGCCAACTCACACACACTGTACCCCGAGTGGAACTGTAGCACAGGGGACTGGGGGAGGGAGAGAGCGAGAGTGAGAGAGGTGTGTGTGTGTGTGTGTTAGACACATGGAGAATACAGGTGGACAGTTCTCTCTCTCAGTTGGAGAATCAAACATTTCAATTCAACCAGAAAGCATTTAAATCACTTCGCTGCACATCAGAAAGTGGCAATGAGTTCAACTCTAAACCCAGTTTGTGTGTGTGTGTGTGTGTGTGTGTGTGTGTGTGTGTGTGTGTGTGTGTGTGTGTGTGTGTGTGTGTGTGTGTGTGTGTGTGTGTGTGTGTGTGTGTGTGTGTGACCCACCCACCCAGCTCCTTGGTGACCAGCTGCAGTGTGTGTGTGTGTGTGTGTGTGTGTGTGTGTGTGTGTGTGTGTGTGTGACCCACCCAGCCCCCCAGCTCCTTGGTCACCAGGGCGAGCAGCAGACAGGCAGAGGCCAGCAGGGAGCCTCTCTGGGGCACCAGGTCCATCTCCTGGAGGCTCAGCTCACACACGTAACGCGCCAGAGTCAGAGTGTCCATACCCGCACCCACACACTGAGAGAGAGAGAGAGAGAGAGAGAGAGGGGGGGGGGGGACATGTAAAGACTTAAATGTCTGGGTAAAACTGAAAGAAAATTAAGAAAAAGGTGTACACACACACACACACACACACACACACACCTTTGCGTAGCGTCGGAGGAAGCGGTAGGGAATGGGGATGTTGATGTCGAAGCCCAGCGTCTGCAGGATGCTGGTCTCCATGGCGATGAGCTCCTCCCTGTTGTAGGCGTCGTCACAGATGTACAGAAAGTCGTCCACGCATGGCGGGCTGCGCTCCTGGAGGCGGGGGGGTTAGGAGTGTGTGTGTGCGTTAACCAGATAGGGTCCAGTCCATACGGACAGCCACGCTTGAATTTAAAACAGAGCTGGTCTTCTGAACACAACGTGCAGTGTACGTGTGTGTGTGTGTGTGTGTGTGTGTGTGTGTGTTCTAGCTGACGCTGAAAGATGTGTGTGTGTGTGTGTGTGTGTGTGTGTACCTCAAACTTGGAGGCGATGAGCATGGTGGTGGAGCCAATGAGCTGCAGGGCCTCCCTCACTACGGGCGTGCAAGACAGGAAGTGGTCGGTCATCTTCACGGCCAGGTACAGCGTCTCGTGGTTCAGCTCAAAGTTCTCCTGAGGACGGACACACACACACACACACACACACACACACACACACACACACACACACGAGCGGATCAGCTTCACGATGCCATAGAAATGCCGTTACCCCGCCCCGCGGGGGGAGTTACATCAACGCAGAGTTGCCGTACCGAAAGGTTATGAAACCGAGCCTAGACGTGACAAACGGAACTTTTGTTGTTGCGCCCTGAATGTGTGTGTGTGTGTGTGTGTGTCGGTCCCACCCACCTGCACCTCCACCAGCCAGTCCACCAGGATGGCCCTCATGCTGGGGTTGAGGCTGGGCTGCTGGGACATGTAGTCCTGGAGGACAAAGGTCTCCTCGCGGGCCTTCAGGTAGTCAAAGATCTCCTTGGCGTACTCCGGGGACAGAGTGATATCCTCCCGGTTCTCCCGGTCCACGTCGAACTCCGCCGGGATCTGAGCGGGGGGAGGAGGAGGGAAAGAGATGGAGAGAGGAATAGAGAGAGAGGTTATTATGTTGTCAGTTGTAGCCGCTTCACAGAGGATTATCAAATGCAGGCCTTTGGTGTGGCACAAAGGAGAACCAGGTTACCGGCGGTAACACACCGTTTGTGCTTTCCTAGCATACCTGAGGTCCCTGGAGGTGCAGTGGCAGCTCAACGCCACCAGAGGGCAAAGCAGCCACCAGCTCATCAACTGGGGCCGCCACCGCCTCCTCGCTCTGCGCCTCCTTCTCCTCTGTCCTCTTCTCCGCGGGTTCCTCCTCCTCCTCAGCACTGGGGCAGTCTGAGCTGACTGACACAGACCTGGAGAGAGAGAAGAGAGAGTGATCGAGAGATACAGAGAGAGAGAGAGAGAGAGAGAGAAAGTGGGTCCGTCGTTATAAGTGTCGACACAATCACTGCAGCTTACGACGTGGCGCAGACAGCCAGGAAGAGACTTCTCTTATTGCGCACGTTAAAAGAACGAACATTTTCTACTTTTCGGTCTTGGTTTTAAGGAGTTTTACTCCGCCATATGAATTACACAGACAATCAGTCAACCACACAACTTTGGTCATGAAACAGAAAAAGTAAAATAAATAAATAAATAAACAAATAAATAAAACGTTTGATGAACAAATACACCTATTTTGAGTAAAAAATAAATAAAAAAAAACTCTAAACATATGGGTAATAATCTGTATGTATTAATATCGTACTTTTTCACATTGGCCTTGCTCTGCGAGGGCACTGAGGTGGTGGTGGTAGTTGTAGTTTTCTTCTTCAGAGACTCCCTCTTCCTGGTCGGCAGGCTGATGTGGAGTTTGTGGGCCTGAGGGACCAGGGCACACACAATATATAAAGAAAATGACACAAAATACATAAACATGAACGTAGTCAGACCTCATTCTGACGTGAGGAACAAAACCGCTATGGCTACCACAGTGCTTTCCCAAAACGCAAGGAACCAACCCCGGCGCTTTGTTTCCATTTCTAATAATAACACAGGGAACGAACCGCTCAACGGCTCGGAATCGCACGACTACGTCATAAACATCTCGGGGGTGGGGGTGGGGGGTGGGGGGCACCGAGCTACACACAATATCAGCAAGCCTGTTTGACTACCACAGTAGACTTGCCCAGAAAGATGCTTGGATGGACAAATTCAAAAATTCTAAATGTTTTAGGGGCGCGTCGGTGAAAGTATTTTTACAAAGCGTATACTATAACAGTTGTTTCGCAACACCTTTGACACTAGTGTCGTGTGAGGAGCCATCAAACAAATAAGCCTGCAGTGATGCAGGATATTAGGTGACCGGCTTTCTTCACTAAACTAACAGTGATGAAAAGCCTCCCGATATCCCACCCCTCTGGACTTGACCGGTGTAAAAAACAGCTTGACCCAACAGATACAGAGAAGAAGTAACACCATCAGTCCCCCCCCCCCCCCGATGTCTTGCATCTTCCCTGACATGTCTGAACGAACCACCCCGTCGCCTAGCCTCACATCCTAACGCAGTCTAGCCTGACAAGTTAGACCTAACCCCATTCTCTGAATTTGTGACAGTCTCCATCACACACACACACACACACACACAAACAAACAGCAGGAATGTGAGGGGCGAAAAGGGCCGAGGTTGTTTTACACTTAGCCGAGTTAAGAACACCAGTGGGGGGGGGGGGGTGTGTGTGTGTGTACATGCAGGGGGCAACACCTTCACACCAATGTGCCTATACTCACACACACATGTTCCGTGTGTGTGTGTGTGTACTTTTACACACTCCGCAAACCACAGTGGATACAACTTACTTCACAAGCAACACACACAAACTTTCTCCAAAACAGTACACTGTCAAACGTGTGCATTATTGTGTGTGCACATATTTATCAAAAAAACAGACACAGCGAGTGGACTACACACATTCTTCCCACACCAGTGTGTACAAAACATAGCGTCACACACTTACACTCCGCCTGACACTCCCCTCGTCGGCACGGCGATCCGACAGACACTGACAGACAGCCTGTCAAAGGAAGGTCCAGTGTGGATGTGTTTTGCAACAATATGCATTCAAACTATCTTTGCTGTCCTTACCTCAGTGACAAATAGAACCCTGAGGTAGGATGAGTGAGGTTTTGAGGACTTTTCTTTTTAGAGTTAAAAAGTTCACATCTATCCATCCAACAGGAAATGGCTCAACATAGCCATCTATCCTAAGGATCTGACCATGTTTTCTTTTCTTTTTTTTACAGCAATGCTTTCTCAGAACATCTCTCAGGTTGGGAACTCACATTGGTGATGTCAATAAAGGCTGTCCTCTTCTTTGGTGCACCCTGAGCCGGGGAGGAAGACCTTTTGACCTGGGGACCATCTTCCTGCGAACACACACACACACACAATAATGTTAAAACACATACAATAACCGTGTAGACGTTTCTTTTGTTCAGCATCAATTTTAGGTCCAGGGGTCTTAGCTAGTATACATAATCTTGAGCATTGGGGTAATTTTAGTCAGTCCAAAAAATTTGGAACAACACTAGCGCCAGATAATATAACCACTTAGAACCAGTTTTAACTTCACGTTAAAATATAGCTATCTATAACTAATATCGACCATAATGGAGCAGGAAGGAAGGAAGGGAAAAAAGACAATCCCAATGGTCTTCAAAAATGGATCGATAACAAAAGTAAAGCCAAGGTACCATTCATCAAGAAATCAAGATGGACGTTGAATAACATTACCTGATTTTCAGTCCCTTTGCCTTTCGGTCGTAGGCTTTGTTTGGGTATTTTGCTCCCAGCAGTTGCCGTGGGTTTTTTACCCCTTGCAAAAGGCATGTTTTTAACTCCAAGATATCTGCAGAGTATATACAATGGTTAACGTAAAATTGGAATTGGCGGGTTCATTTAACAAAAAAAACTCTTTGATGTTCAAATATTAACGTTAGGTCAAAGGCAATGCTAACGTTAAGCAAAATGTAACGCCACCGGTTAGGTGGCTGTTCCCTCCTCATTGATATTCTCCACTAAGCGAGCTACGTTAAACTTGGTTCACTCCAAATGAAAATTGACAGTATGATTGCAAGGGTTATTCTGAATCCATAGCTCGATACAAGTAAACTTACCGCTTTAGTTTTTACGTCCCCTCAAATAACTCGATTCACGACTGAAAGTAGTTAAATAGCCTGCAATTGTTATTCTATTGCAAACGGTTTATAAATATCCTGGGAGGGTGGGATCGTACAGACTTTCTGCATTGGGCCAAGGCGAAACAAAAGTGTGTGGATTTGGATTACAAACAAGCTGCGCGTCGCGCTCATTGGTTCAAATTTGACTCCGGTAAACCTATCAGCGTGCAGCTAGGATGCGTTGTTAACGCTCGCTCGTTTTTAGGCGGGGTCTTTCAAAATGTTAATTTAATGATTAGTAAATTATTTTTAGTTTAATAACAAAAGCATATGGAGTAAAATTTTGGTTTTATTATACCTGTCTTGTCATGCTATGATATTTTGTGTGGGTTTTGCAGGTTTTGCTTCAGAAGTAAAACTGAGGGAAATCGGTACAACGCCTACTAAAATCAAGCAAACCCTAAATGACTTTCCTTGGATTTTTTTAACAACATAGCAACCAATAGTATCTCAGAGATTTCTATTCTGTTTCGTTGTTTTTCTCACCATGAAACCTTCCCTGGACCAATGTGCTTTACTGTAGGTTTTTCAGTGTAGGATTTTTAAATCCATAGGGAGCCAACACTCCAACAGACCTTTTGTACTGGAACAAACACCTATTTTTGAATGATAATTTACAGATTTCTATTAAATATAGTATATTAATATAAATTATGTTCAGGCAAATAACAGAAAACATTGTATATCGTCTCATTATTTATCTTTTTTATTATTCCCTGCCTTGTAAACAGGGCACTGCTGCAAAGGAGATGCTCAGTCAGTCTTCCTTTTGATGACACAGATGTTTACACCAGCTCTCTCATCATGCAGACTCAATGCTTCTCCCTTAATGGAAACCACACTGGAAAGAAAACCCTCTCAACTGTCAAACATATTTATCTGTTTATCTGTTAGGGTGAATTCAGCTATATTGGTACAATCAGACTATAGAATATTAATATGTCTAAATTAAGCTATATTTATATAAATTTTTATGTACAATCAGTTACAATAAGATCACCATTGGCTTGTTTTTTGGATCTATTTTGAAGATTTTGATGATAATTTGTTTGATACGACTCCCTTCAATATAGTGTGCGCCTCTTTTTTTACACACAGGGAGACAGACGTCACACACAAAACAACAGCGCTCTCACTTGCAGAGGAAGTGAACACACACATAGCTGTCTGCTCATTTACTTACTCCATTTGCATTTATTTCCCCACACACAAACTGGCACGGTGTCATCCTTCACTCGGTCCGACAAGATGGTGAGTTTGACACAACATTGGCACATAATTCTATGGAATAATATCATGAAATTAGAGGGCTATACACAGTACACAGCCAGGACTTATATTCATGAAAGTGTTAAAAGAATATTAATCTGTCTAAGGTGCACCTGAAGTTGCTCTTTTTGTTTTCTTTGGCCTGGCGTGTGTATGTGTTTAGGGCAGAACCTTTTGAGGTGAGTGCAAAGACATATACTATAGTAGTAAAAGTCCCATTCTGTACTGTTTGTGAAAGTCCCTTCCGTTCACTCTGTGTGTGAATGTCTTTGGGCAATATGGAAATATCTCGCCACGTTACCTTTAAAATACGTTTCCTAGTTAATTCCTAAAACATTCTAGGTAACATTTTGTGGCTTAAGGCAAGCAGCACACAAATTATTCAACCACCAAAAAAATACAGATTTGTTTACTACTTTGTTTAAACATCATTAAAAAGTAAACACGGCCAAAAAGAACGACTCCCTTCATCGTATTCAAGACAAAGAGAGACTAAATGTATTGCTGATAATGTGAACCCAAGGAAAAGTCCCGACCATAAGTGTGAGCGTTACAAAAGTCAGCTTAAAGTGGTGACATGGGTAGAGCAGTTCAATTCCAGTTCAATTCCTCCTATCACGTCTCGTTTGCAACACCACTAAGAACTTCCTGTCTGCCATGTGACTCACTTCCTGGTACGGAGACAGCTCATGCGATGATTGGCTGCGGTTTCCCACCACATCTTTTCGTTTCTGATGGTAGAGGATACAGACTCCCTCCTCCTCTTTCACCCTCTCTCTTTCCATTTTCTCTTTCTCCATAATCAGTCGTTCAAGATGTTTTGGCATATGGTTCAGCTCCAAGAAACGGTTGGCAGAATACATAAAGTATAGTTTTGATTTCCAGTCAAATATACACAAGTTTTTTTTAAGGAATTGGCATTCCATAGGAGTAAACATATTTTGTTAACCTCTGTTTTGGTCGAGTAAACAGAGTTCTGTTTTTAATAACAACTCTATTTTGTAATTTCTTCAAAAAAAATGACATCTATCCATCTAATAAATCTGTCCTGCGTCTTTTTGGTCTCGGGTCTGTGGGCTTTGGGGAACCGTGTTTGTTCAGGCCGACTTTAATTTGCTTGCTAAACGAAGCATAACCAAACTGTGTTGCCAAGGAAGCTTATTGAACATTCTATCAGATAACCATTTGAACCTCTCGTGGGCGGCTCTCTAAAAAGAAGCTCACTCTTGCTCACTCTTAATCTTCTTCTCTCGCTTTTACCTCGGGGCATGAACCACACACAAAAAAAAGGGTCCTGTAAAACTCACAGCAAACTCCAGCTTAATAGTCCCAAAGCCAAAACATGATTGATAGCGCAGCAAATCATTGACGCAAAAACAAATTGCAGGCCTCAAGTCCACGGATGTTGTTGGGGAATGGGATATGTGTCCTCTCTGTGAACCATCTTTGAGTATTTAGAAAAGAGCCATACAAGTTATAGAATAGAATAGAATAGAATGCCTTTTCTTTGTCATTATACACAGGTACAATGAGATTAAGCAACCACCAAACAGTGCAGTACAGAGTAAAACAGGAATAAGATAAGATAAAATAAAATAAATAAAAGTATAAAATAAGATAAGATAAGATGGGTACGTAGTCCCGATAAAAATATATCCACATGTCTATGTACATTGCAGTAAGTTTAATGCATTATTATTATTTTGGCAAAAAGTTGTTTTTCTGAAATACTATGTTCCTTATGTCTTATTGCTCTTGCTTATGCAAACATGTAGAACACATTTTTCATCGTTCGTGTTCCTCACAGGATCTCAAGGAGCTAGCGGAGGAGATGGAGCCTCAGGGGATTCCAGAACCAGGGCCGGAACGTTCCGTCGTTCCGAGAGTTCCAGAACCTTCCCTGGGCCAATCGGGAGGCCTCGATGGCTTTGCCGTTGCCATGGCCGAGGACATCGTCCGCTACTTTCTGAGCGAATGGGGCAAGGTTCCTCCAAGGTCCGGATGCTGCTCTACTGTCGAGAAAATGGCGGAGGAGTTAGCTACAGTCTCCATCCAGGCTGCCTTACAGGAGGCTTGTCCACGCGGACGGGAGGCGGAACAGTCACGGAGTTCCAAAGAGTTCCGACGCCCCTCCGCTCCGAGGTTGCACAGTCGTCGTGGGCCGGGAGATGGAGAGGGAGCAACTGAGACTGAGGTGAACCCGGTCAGGGAAGACGGTGGTGGAGAAAACCTCCAGACCTCCAGAGACCCCAAGGCTCCCCTCCCCGGCCTGCCCCAGTCGGGGCTCCCCGCCATGGGCTCGCTGGACTACCCCGACGCCCCACCCACCACCCCTCTGCACCCGGAGATGATGAAAACCAGAACCAGCTTCTCCCGGCAGTTGAAAGGAGGCTTGGCCAAGGAGTTCCTCCCCTCCCCTCCCCCGCCCACCCCTAAAGATAGACAGGTAAAGGGGTGGGCAGAGGGGGCGGAGGAGGAGGGGAGGGAGGCGAAGGTGGAAGACGGCCGGGCGGAGTTTGTCGGGAGGCTACTGCGCTCCCTGTCGTTGGAATGCTCGGAGAGAGTCGAGGGCGTATGGAAGGAGGAGGATCTGTCGGCGGTATTCCAGGGGGACGCCTCTGGAAACGCCGGAGAGGGTCCTGGGGAACTCGCGGAGCCCGGAGCCGGGGCCCGAATCGCCGCCTACGCCGAGGCGCTTTCTGATGACATCATAGGCTGGGTCACGCGTGGCTCCACCGCGGTGACAGAGCCCAGATTGAGAGAGGAGGGAAGGGGGGAGGAGGACATTCATCTTCTGGCCAATAAGATGGCGGAGAGCATCGTCACGGCGTCACTGAATGAAGTCAAGATGGCCGTCTAGACCATAGAAGCCTGTTTACATTTTTTAAAGATATAATCTTATAGAGAATCTTGTCAGAATCCAACAATCTGTGGTTGGTTTAGAAAATATTTTTGATTGAGATGAATGTACACAATGACTGAAAAACTGATTTATATTATTTTAGGGTGATCTTTGACTAATACTGTCCACTAGATGGCGATATAAGAGTACTTGTCAGCTTTTGGACAATTCAAGAGTTCAATAAAATGGTTGTATTACATTATTATAAATAATAACAACCAATGTAGAATAGGATATTAAAAAAATGTGAAAATTTTTCTAATTCTTTTCTGAATAAATACTATTTTATTTTAGCCATGAAGTGACCTTCCAAAACATGAATCTCAGTCATACTTCTGACGTTCCAATCATAACAAAATCCTACTCTGTTCCACACATATATTTATTTCCATTCAGCCACAAAGGGGGTTCCATTTCCACATGGATCATCTGATCTCAATTGTTAAACAAAGCACTATAGTATGTCAGGTTGTGTCTACTCCAATCTGACAGACTGGAACAGACGTCCTCATGTTTCACAGAGCTCCAGTAGAAGAGCAGTCTGAGGGGGACGGGACCCCATCTAATCCTATTGTGGCTTGGAAAGGCTTGAATCACAGCCGTCATAAGCACAAACACACACACAGACACACACACACACACACACACACACACACACACCCACGCGTACTCTGAAGAAGAGCCCCAGTCTCCTTTTCGTCACAGTGATCATGTCCATTGGAAACAACTGGTAGGCCAGATGAGTCAGAGTGGCTCAGATATAATGTAGGCTGTCCAACACACACGCACCCACCCACACACCCACACACACACACACACACACACACACACACACACACACACACACACACACACACACCCGTCAGTTGCATATCACAGTCTCAATTCTTTCCTTTGTCATATTTCTCGAGTGTCCCCACCCAGCTATAAGCTCCAGCGAAGAGAAGCACACAAACACACACACACACACACACACACACACAACACAACACAACTTGCTTCCCACTCGTTTGGAGAGAGGGAGGAAAATAAAAGGAAACATTTATTTTGTGTAGCTTAGAAATAAAGAAAGAAAGAAAGAAACAAACAAACAAAGAAAGACAAATAAAGAGAGGGGGGAGAATGGGAGAGAGGACAAACTTCCAGAAAGAGAGAGAGAAAGAGAGAGAGAGCAAGACAGAGAGAGAGAGCATGGCAGAGAGAGAAAGAGAGAGAAGATAAAAAGAGACCATGGCAGAGATATGGAGAGAGAGAGAAAGAGACTACAAATGTCCAGAGAGAGAGAGCGCACGGCAGAGAGAGAGAGAGAGAGAGAGAGGACTAACTTCCAGAGAGAGAGAGCGCATGGCAGAGAGATAGAGAGAAAGAGAGAGAGAGAGAGAGAGAGAGAGGACTAACTTCCAGTGAAGTGACGTGATGTTGAAAGGTCACTGACCCAGGTGAGGTCATTCTGAGAAGGAGTCTCCGTTACTATACAGTCTGGTTTGTCAAGTAAACTCATACTATTTCCTTTCAAAAAGCATCACAAACTTCTTGTACGATGCCGATGAACTGTATGTAAGTGTGTGTGTTGGCATAGAGTGTGTGTGTGTGTGTGTGTGTGTGTGTGTGTGTGTGTGTGTGTGTGTGTGTGTGTGTGTGTGTGTGTGTGTGTGTGTGTGTGTGTGTAGAGTGTGCCTGTGTGTGTATTAGTGTACCGTGTGGGCGTGTGTGAAACACGTGGCTGAGAGTTCAGGACCTCAGTTTTTACCCTGAGGTCTCTTGTTTCACTGGCCTGCACACACACACACACACACACACACACACACACACACACAGACACAGTAGTTATCCTACATGTGTTTTTGAGTGATTTTCCCAAAGCTCTAATACCTAACGTGGCAAAAATGCAGTCTGAACTTTCTATCTTACTGCTGATTAAACCTCAACATGGGACAGATGGACACAC
>JAPMUY010000859.1:35000-40000 GCA_026901105.3 Galaxias olidus
ACTTGCTCTAACACACACACACACACACACACACACACACACACCCAAACGCCCACACATTCACTCTAACACACACACACACACGCATCTGGAGAAGCACTCGTCTTAGTGTCAGGGGACGGATAGTTGCCAGAAAAAGAGAATGGAAAAGAGGGATGAGAAAGAAAAAAGACAGACGGAGGAAAGAGAGAGAGAACATAGAGCTGATGTCGGAGGAGGAGGAGGGAGAGGAAAACCACACTGTCGTTCCCGGTGCTCCGACACCGTGGTGACCCGGCGTTCTCCTTCCTCCTCACCACCACACTCATCTATTGCTACTGAGGGTGAAGGTCTGAGAGGAGTGAGAGGGAGAGCAGTAATAGAGAGATGTGTGTGTGTGTGTGTGTGTGTGTGTGAGAGAGAGAGAGAGAAGGACTTTCCATAAGCTGCCCATCAGTAGATGAGAGGTTGCGCAGAGGTTGTAACACCACTTCTGCTACTCAGCTATGAACCGGCACACGCACGCACGCACGCACGCGCGCGCGCCCGCGCCCACACACACACACACACACACACACACACACACACACACTTTAATGTGTGTGTCAAAATTAATGTGTGGATATACTATTGTAAGAGGGCATGAAAATACACTGCAATGATCTAAGTAATAATCTTTTCAATTAAAGTGACTTTTCTGAAGTGTCTTTTCTAAATTCAAATTTTAAATTTGTTTTTTTAAGCAACTATAACAAGCTCGAAGGAGTAGGCTAAATACTTGCTTACACTTAACAACACACACACACACACACACACACACACACCACTGAATGCCACAGAGAGAAAGAACGACGTAAACCTTTGGGGGAAGTGTGAATGTGAGAGAGAGAGAGAGAGAGAGAGAGAGAGAGAGAGAGAGAGAGAGAGAGAGAGAGAGAGAATCAGATAAGAAAAGACATGCAAAGTAAGAGAGAGGGAGACTTGAATAGGTGCCGAAGTAGTTAAACCAACCCGCAGCGAGAACTCTCAAAGAACTTGAAGCTCACTTCGCTTTCAGTGCAAGCCAGTTGACCAGCCAGTCCGACTGGATCCTGCTCTCCATGAATGCCTGATCTCTTTCAATCGCAGCTCGTGCTCGTACATGACAAAAACATAGACCTAACAGCAACTAAATAACAGCAACAGAAGAAGGCTCTCGTTCAATCTTGCATAAGTTTATTTATTTTTTTCCGATTCTGTACGTCCGCGCGAGCTGTTCGAACGGATCCAGTTGGTAGACCTTAAAGTCATGCAGTCGAAAAAGCTCTGATTTGCACGTTTTTTTTCTTGGTGCTATTCCGTTCTACAGGCGGTTCTGGGGTTCTTGTTGATTTCGGCCACTCATGAGTCGGGGATGCCATGGCCACTCCAAATTCACAACAGCAGCAGGATTATTTCAGATCGGTGAGCAACGAGTCAACTACCTACATGATGGTCCCAGCGCCTACCGGGGGCACGAACGGGAGGGACAGGCGGGACTCGCCTTCCAAGATGTGGGTTGCCATGGTGGTGATTCTCGTCGTCGTTTTGCAGATTGCATCGACTACCGGTCTTTTCGTCTACCTAAACATGTCGATCTCGCAGGTAATTAAGTGAATTGTTTGCGCTCACAGGGCAATGCAAATGGGGCTCGTGGGTTAATTGGGGAGAGTGATTTGAAGTTTGATTAAACGCACGCACGCCCATTCGGAGTCTGCCACTAAGCCTCACACTTATAGTTGATACTTGTTGCACACCGCTTGCGCTTGCTCTTTAAATCACTGTGGTTAATCCAACCATTTTACAATCGGTGTGGGAAATCTTCTAGGAAGTGTAAAATGTCCAATTGGGATTAATGAAGTTCAAATCCACAGTTTAAATAATAAATCTCAGAGGTTTACATGTGCTTTATAGCAAATGGACTGAAGCCTATAGGCCTACATGTAATTTATTATTTTGTTATGCGTAAAATATTCCAATGTGGATTTATAAAGTTTCCAACGTAGGCTTAATTCCGAACAGGCTTTTGACTTTTTGAACATTTTGTTCTTCTGCTATTTCCTGAATTGAAACTGTTACGAAAAGTATATGAGTGAAATGAATGAAACAATTTTGTTTCAATTTATAAATAGTTTGGGAAATTAAACAAGAATTAAACAAGTTTTGGAAAATGCTCCACTCACTTGGACCAGACGGCAGGGCCAAGAAAAATAGTCAAAGAGTGAGAACTTTATGGACACCACGAAATTATAATTATGGAAGAAGAAATCAATATTGGAATGACCGCTTCGAGCGACCCACTTCAGTGATATAGTGACGCAACAGGTCCCAGCGGGGAGACGCATGCAGTCATATATCCTCATTTCCGCAGTCCCGAGCTGCCAAATTACTTCTTATTAGAGAGAGCTGTTTTGGTTGGAGGGATTCCCCTATCTCTCTCACTCTCTCGCTCTCTCTCTCTCTCTCTGTCTGTCTGTCACTCCCTGTTTGTCTCTCTCTCTCTCTCTCTCTCTCTCTCTCTCTCTCTCTCTCTCTCTCTCTCTCTCTCTCTCTCTCTCTCTCTCTCTCTCTCTCTCTCTCTCTCTCTCTCTCTCTCTCTCTGTCTGTCACTCCCTGTTTGTCTTACACTCTCTCTCTCTCTCTCTCTTTCTCTCTCTCTCTCTGTCTGTCACTCCCTGTTTGTCTTACTCTCTCTCTCTCTCTCTCTCTCTCTCTCTCTCTCTCTCTCTCTCTCTCTCTCTCTCTCTCTCTCACTCTCTAAACACGAGGCAGCACTTCGTATTTTCTCACAAATCCCCTTTGTTTTTAAATTGGGAGCAGTTCGCGATATGGTTTATGGTGTGGTTTAAGGAAAACGTATGTCAAAACAGAGAGTGCGTTATTAGATTCCATAAATTGCGGGACGTTTATGATGTTTTATGGCGTCTGCTATAACGTCGGTTCGGAAACTACCCCTTGGTTACCATGTAAACGAAGGGGGTGAGATTGATGCTTCGTGCAGTTGGTCTAACGAGCCCCCCGCTTCTTTAAAAGTTCCTTCCGGAGGGACGTTTTCATATAGGCTCAGCGGGGGCAGTGATTTGAAATATTCGATGATTTGAGACAGTTTTTTGGGTTCTGGTCCTATTGCATGTGTTGACGAATGGGCTATTTGCAGTTTATATTATTTGTTTTGTAACTCGCTGCAGAGCTCGTTTCAAACCTCTCCATGTTATGTGCCACTATATTGATATTTGTGGAGGAACGGCCAGATAGAAGTGGCACATCCTGAGATTAAACCTGTGGTTATAACATAATCAGTCCCTCTCAATTATTGTATATCTCTGTAAGAAAGATGTTTCTATGAATGAAGTGATGATGAGTGTTTGGTATGCTACAGGTGGTTGTTGGCTCAATCCCCCGATGTGTTGTGCAGTTACAAAACATTGCGAAATACAACAAATGGAGTGTGGTGTTGGGTGGCATTACTTCAAGTCTATTTAGAACCCCTACTAAGAAGGACCTGCCTGTATGAATGAAGGGGTTGTATCTGGCGGAAAAGCCAAGTGGTTGTTGGTTCGAACCCCACCGGAATTCTTTGCGTGGGGGTTTCCAGTTGTCTCATTCGATCTGAACCGGGACCAGCTTTCTCCCAGTGAGCCGGGAGCGATATACTTGGGAGTGGATGTTGTCAATGCATTCTATTAATAGAGAAGGCTGGACACATGCTGAACATGGGGAATCCCCGCCGCCACCATGACAACACACACACACACACACACACACACACACACACTTCTTGAAATTGTGGATGTGACAGGACACACACAAAGACACACACAGATACACACACACACTTCTTGACATTGTAGATGCGACAACACACACACACACACACACACACACACACACGCACACACACACACACTTCTTGACATTGTGGATGTGACAGCACACACGCACACACACAGACACATACACACACACTTCTTGACATTGTAGATGGGACAACACACACACACACACACACACACACACACGAGTAGACTCCATGGCATTTTTGAGTGTGATAAACATTTGCACGTAGACTCCTTTGCATTATGCATTGTGACTGGCGTCCAAACAAACACGCACCCACGTGAACGTACACACTAACACACACACACACACACACACACACAGAGAGAGAGCCTCCTTGGCGTTGTGAACAATGTTATTCCCTGTATACGTGACTCTCTCGTCAGCGCCAAAGCGTCCAGCAACTCGGGCACGCCACCTCTGTTGAAAAACACTTCAGTCACGCCATGTCTGTTAAAAAACGCTTTGTTAGGACAATGGCTGCTATACGGTGTATGGCATTGCTGCTGTAGGTTTGGTCCTCACTAACCATGGCTACCTCTTGTTCAAAAACGCTTCGTTAGAGCAGTGGCTGTTAGTTCTATGGTGGTTGGCATTGCTGCTGTAGGTTTGGTCCTCACCGGCCAGGCCAAGTAGAGGTGTGTTAGGTTTTTGATCCTCGTGCCATGCCAAGTAAAGGTGTGTTAGGTTTCTGATCCTCATTACAAGCGGGCTTCAATTCACATCAAATCACCCGTCAACTTTGGTTTCTATTTGCAGTTCCAGGGAGACAATAGGCCGAGGGCCGAGGGTTTTTCAGGACTATGTTTAGACCACATATTGACATGACTCATCTGCATGCAGCGCCAAGTCAATATAACCCACACAAGAATAACAGCTGGAGCCGAGACTACACTATTATTCTATTCTATTCTATTAGAATCTATTCTATTCTAATCTATTTTAATATATTATGTTCTAATCTATTCTATTTTATTCTATTCTATTCTATTTTAATCTATTCCGTTTTATTCTATTTGAATTCAGTACAGTGTTGCCCATCTGTTATCTTCTTGGAACAAAATCTCTTGTCTAACAAACACCAGCGTTTCTAACCAATTACTAATAACACAACACAATTCTATTCTATTCTATTCTATTCCAATATATTCTAGTTCCACTGTTCT
>JAPMUY010000859.1:45000-47500 GCA_026901105.3 Galaxias olidus
CTCCAGCCTACATCATGACAGGAAAACATTAGCCACTCAAAGCTACGGTACGTTAGCGAACATGGAAATCATGCACGTGTTTCTTTGAGGTTCCCAGAACTTGTTTCTTCCTCTTGAAAGCCACGCCATTAGATACAGAACGTGCTGATACAAAGTGTTTCACGAGAACTCATCGTTAGAAATTGAGGTCAATGTTTCGCCTATCGGTGCTGTTGGACACTCATGGGAAGAGGTAAATGGCTGAACTGTCTGTAAAATATTTCATGCCTACATTTCATACAAATGTGACCACTAATATCCACGTGACCTGTAAATATATCACTAGATCGACTTTCATTTCATGTTATGATTCCAATAACCACAGAACTGGGTTGTGTTTGTAATGTGTCACCAGCATGCTTCGTGTCAAACGTGCCATGTTAAAATGTCGGACTGGTCCGCCCAAGTCTGTTTTTCATTGAAGAGAGATGGATTATTCCTCGGCTAGACAATGTATGAAGTCCACTGGAAGAGATGATGAAGATGATAAAGGGCTGTTACTCCTATAAATCATCTGCTCTCTTTCCCGCCCAAAAAAGAAAAGAAAAAAAGAGGCAGTTTTTTGGGGGGGCTGGAATCCGAACGTGTTAGCGTTATCTGAAACAACTGGATGGCATTATTTTCGAAGCGACTACATATGCCTGTCAGTAGTTAAAATATGAAATTTTCTTTAAGCCAAAACATAAATTAAGCATTATTTGCTCAGTGTGAGGCATTGTATGAATCAAAACCGTGAATACCGTTGGAATTATGGTCAGGATCTTTTTTTAAATTTTCTTCTAGTTGTCATCTTTCTAGCGTGTTTCTTCGAGGCCTATGGTTCTTTGAAAGATGGCTCATCCATGGAAGCGAGGGGTTAGAGATTTGTGAGTTCAAATCTCACCTTGGAACACCACTGCTGGTGTGCCCTTGAGCAAGGCACTAAACTCAAAGTTGTCCCAGGGGGACTGCCCCTGTAGTCTCATTGTAAGTGTCAGTGTATAAGGCAAAATCGCCATTGTTCTAACCGGTGGGTGAGGTCAATTGTAGGTATTATCCGTATATACCTGTACATTAATTTTTTCTAATGGTCAACATCTTGTTTTTACATCACATGTCGTTAGCAAATTGGGGGTCAAAGGTCACCCACAATATTTGTATTTTTTTTTACTGTTTACAACAAAAGATTCCTTTAGGGAAGTTTGTCTCGCAAAATACACTGTGGGAAAACTCTAAGACGACCAACTTCATGGCTAGGATTGAAATAAGAACAATATATTTGTGTGCATCTACCATACCATTGGCAGGAGTGGTTTCATTTATATGGTGCCGGTCCAGGGTAGACCTGGGAGACTTAGGACACATAGCCCCATGCTGCCTTCGATACAGTGCAGACAAATAAATATAATGGGAAGAGAATGACAGATGAGGCTGTCAACAGACGGAGTTATGTGTTTTTGTTTTGGCCGGACAAAGGGAACAGATATTTACAGAACAGAGTGAAGATGGTGGGTGTTGAGGGGGTAGCCCTGTGTGTGTTTTCCCTACATGAGGATTAAGGATGTCATGAATCTGCTAGGGAACTTTTGACGGAACCCACGAAAGACGGGACTCATGGTTGGCCCAAAGCGTTGATATGGATTGTCAGTCTTTTTTATTTTAACCACCTTCCAGTGACTCGTAGAGGCAACTGGGAAGGCGCTCTCTAGCAAAATACACTGTGAGAGCAGCATTCAGTCTGCCAAGGTGATGGTACACTAACGGTGCCAAGCAGAATTAAGCGGAACCAAATGTCTGGGCCTGGTCGTTCATTCAAAGATAAAACTGACCAGAGCTTTTTGGAAAGGAGTGGTTTCACACAGTGCCGGTCAAAAGTTTGGACATACCTTTCCCCTTCATTTGAAAACAAAATGGGAGAGAGACAACATTTGACAAATTGATGGGTATACTGCCATACTATTAGGGATGCACCGAGCCGATGAAATTTGCAGTCAACAAGGGGCCGATACCGATGCATCCCTACATTCTATAATAAGTTTAAAATAACAATTTGGCCGATGTGTGTTTAATGCCTAGAGACTAAAACGTTTTTTGTTATTCCCCCTTGTGTGTTCTGTGCCTTCAAGAAGCATTTGTTTATGAGTGATGTCATCACATTGCTGCTAGGAGACGCTAGTTTGTTGTTAGCGCTAAAGACGATCTCGGCCTGATTTACATGATGTTGATTAACATTGGAAGTACACATGCTAGCATGCTATTTTCAGTTTCAACTCTTAAAGCAGTGGCGATGTCTGGTATTGATGTGCAGTCCTAGAGTAGTCCTATCTTGGATGTGCTGAAGCACTTGAAATCAAACGTCAAACGGACGGTCAAAGCACATCGACGCTGCACATGTTGTCAGCTTTAAGCCTTAGTGATGTTAGGTCATCTTAGGAACTCCATAAGGGGAGCCCAGAACAATATAAATGTGCGCACAACCACT
>JAPMUY010000859.1:50000-52500 GCA_026901105.3 Galaxias olidus
CTCTCTCTCTCTCTCTCTCTCTCTCTCTCTCTCTCTCTCTCTCTCTCTCTCTCTCTCTCTCTCTCTCTCTCTCTCTCTCTCTCTCTCTCTCTCTCTCTCTCTTGTAACAATGCACTGATTTACAGTAAAGGAGTGTTTTAGTCTTGGAGTGACATCACACCAGGGAGTACTCCAAAGTCACTCCAAAGACTAAACTTAAAAAAAATGCCTCCTCCCCCATTCCTTGTTAACTGTGGAGGAAACTGTATTCAGGAAACACTCAGGTCCTTTACTGTAAATCAGGACCTTGTCATGAAATGGGGGGACTTAGGGCTGGCTTGATTTGATCAGCGAGAACACACTGGTGCAAGAGTTCAATACTGTAAATCAGTGGCTTGTTATGAGGTGGAGGGACATAGGGCTGGCTTGATTTGATCAGTGAAAACACACTGGTGGGCATTTACTGTAAATCAGTGTCTGGTCCTGATCTGTGCCTTGACAGCACATTGATTCCAGATTTCTGGAAACATTTTGTGGCCAGACTGATAGAGAGGAATTAAAAGTCCCAACGTTATGGTGCCGATTATTTTTTGACTACGTCAATTGAAACGTTTTGGGGTTTTTTAATTAGAGAATGAGTTGTGCCAATGTTAGGAAACCGATTTTGTTCAAATACTTATCACTGGCTTTCCCCTCAAACTGACCTTTCTGTGGCTGAGTGACCTAAGGTTGTTGTTTTGGATAATGTACGTTACATAGTTTCCTTTTCAAGTCAGACATTAAGTTGAAAAGTAGGATTTAGTTTTTTTAAATCTGGAAACGCTCTTAGAAAAAACAAAACTCTACCGTAATAGAAACACCCCCCCCCACACACACACAGTAACACACACACACACACACACACACACACACACGTCACACATAACACACAGTAACACACACACACAGTAACACACACACACACAGTAACACACACACACAGTAACACACACACACACAGTAACACACACACACAGTAACACACACACACAGTAACACACACACACAGTAACACACACACACACACACAGTAACACACAGTAACACACACACACACAGTAACACAGAGACACACACACACACACACAGTAACACACACAGTAACACACACACACACACACACACAGTAACACACACACACACACAGTAACACACACACAGTAACACACACACACACACACAACACATACACACAGAAACACACACACACAGTAACACACACACACACACAGTAACACACACACACAGTAACACACACACACACAAAATAACACACACACACAGTAACACACACACACGGTAACACACACAATAACACACACACACACAGTAACACACACACACAGTAACACACACACACAGTAACACACACACACACACACACACACACACAGTAACACACACACACAGTAACACACACACACACACACACAAACACACACACACACAGTAACACACACACACAGTAACACACACACAGTAACACACACACAGTAACACACACACAGTAACACGCACAGTAACACACACACAGTAACACACACACAGTAACACACACACACACACACACACACACACACACACACACACACACACACACAGTAACACACACACACACACACACACACACACACAGTAACACACACACACACACACACACACACAGTAACACACACACACAGTAACACACACACACACACACACACACACACACACACACACACACAGTACACACACACACACACACACACACACACAGTAACACACACACACACAGTAACACACACACACACACACAGTAACACACACACACACACACACACACACACACACACAGTAACACACACACACACACACACACACACACACAGTAACACACACACACACACACACACACACACACACACACACACAGTAACACACACACACACACACAGTAACACACACACAGTAACACACACACACAGTAACACACACACACACACACACACACACACACACACAGTAACACACACACACACACACACAGTAACACACACACACACACACACACACACACACACACACACACACACACACACACACACACACACACACACACACAGTAACACACACACACACACACGCACACACACACATCTCACAACCACCCACTGATCATGCAGTGTCTTGTCCAAATAATCCCCTGGCAAAGCATACCAACCTATGACTCTCTACTATCCACCATATCGTAATATCACTGTAACGTACCGTAGATCAGAATACGTGTTGATTCACGGTTGTGCTTTCTGCTGTGACTAACAGCTCGCTATGGCATCTCTGTTTTTACGACGTGGGGATTGATTTCTTTATGCCAAAGAGAGCCAAACTAGGTTTAAGTGTGCTTGGCTGTACTCGTTCTAAATTCACACACACACACACACACACACACACACACACACACACACACACACACACACACACACACACACACACACACACA